>WNWK01031186.1:0-22891 GCA_009830355.1 Cherax destructor
GGGGGAGAGGAGCAGGGCGTTATTGTCCCCCTAACAACAATATTCAACTCTCTATCGAAACGGGGAGATTACCGGGCGTATGGAAGACAGAAAATGTAGTCCCAATTTTTAAAAAGAGGCAGACATGAAGCACTAAACTACAGCCCATGTCACGACATGAAAGTATACAAAGTCATGGAAGATTATCAGGACAAAGTGGTGGAACACCTAAAAAGGAATGATTATAACGAGGGAACACGGTTTCAGGGATGGGAAACCCTGTCAAAACCTACTGGAGTTGTAGATGGGTAACAACATAAGACAAGAAAGAGAGGGGGGGGTAGTTGCATTTTTTTGGACTGAAGAAGGCGTTTGACACAAAAGAGATTGGGAAAAAAGCTGAAGGACCAGGCGGGGAAACGGGGAAGGCACTCCAACGAATCAGAGAATACCAGTCGGGAAGACAGGGGGAGTCATGGTACGGAGCGAGGTTAAAAAGGGGCCCGGGGACGGGGGGTTCCACGGGGTCGTCCAGCCGGTGCTGTTTCGGTATTTGTAAAGCATGAGGAATGAATAGACTCCGAAGTGTCCCTGTTTACAGATGATGTGAAGTTGATGAGAAGAATTCAATGGGACGAGGACCAGGCAGAACTACAAAGGGATCTGGACATACTGCAAGCCTGGCCCAAATTGGGTTTCCCGATGTTAAACCCCCACCAAGTGCAAAGTCTGAAATTGGGAAAGGAAAGAAGCCCTCAGACGGAGTACAGTCTGGGGGCCAGAGACTAAAAACCTCAATCAAAGAAAAGATCTTGATAGTATAACACCAGGCACATCCCCTGGGGCGCACATCAACTAAATAACTGCTGCAGCATAGGGGCACCTAGAAAACCCTAAGAACACATTCCGACATCTTAATAAGGAATCGTTCAAGACCCGTACACTGTGTACGTTAGGCCCATTTTGGGAGTATGCAGCACCATTTTGGGAACCCACACCTACCACGCACGTAAAGAAACTGAGAAAGTGCAAGGTTTGCAACAAGACTAGCCCCGGGAGCTAAGGAGTATGTCCTACGAGAAGGGTTGGGGAAAGCCACGACACGGGAGAACAGGAGAGATAGGGAGGACATGATAACGACATATAAAATACTGAGAGGAATTGACAAAGGGGGACAGGGGATTGAATGTTCCCAGAGATGGGACACAGCCCAAAGGGGGCACAGTTGGAAGGGAAAACTCAGATGAATCACGGGATGTTAGGGAAAATTTTTTTCGGTCCAAAGTGGTCAGGAAGTGGAATAGTTTGGGGGAAACGATGTGGGAGGCAAATCCATTCAAGCTTTATGAAGAGGTATGATAAATCTAATGGCGCAGGGGGAGGACCCCGTACAGCCAGTGAAGAGGGGGGAGGACATGACTCGACCTCCGCCCCCAACTAGGTGAGTATAACTAGGTGAGTACACACACACTAAAATTTTTCAACACTAACACACTCATGCTAAAACCCACCTATACAATTAAAAAAAAACACACACACACACACACACATTGATAACTTCCTTTTACACCGTAACTACTACGAACACACACTCACTATCCCCCCCCCCCCCCCACACACACACACACACACACACACACAGGATTGGGCTATACGTGCAATCAGCACGGCTTCAGGGGTGGGAAACCCGTGTCCAAAACTACTTATTATACAAGGTAACAGAAGAAAACAGGGAGAGAGGGATGAGTTGATTTTTTTGGACTGTAAGAAGGCTTTTGTCAGTATCACACAAGGACAAGAGACTACGGAGCTGGCAGAAATAGTAGGAAAAGCACTGGATCAAAAATACCTGAAGGGAAAGGGAAACAACGAGCGTTGTTATGTGATAAGGTGTCAGAGTGGGCCTATGTGTCAGTGGGATTTCCACAAGGGTCAGCCCTAAGCCCAGTGCTGTTTCTTGTATGTGAATGGATGGAAGGAATAGATTGGGAGGTGTCTCTGTTCGCCGATGATGCGAAATAATGAGAACACAAGCGGACGAGAGTCAGGATATTTAAAGGGGGAACGAACTGGCTACTGGAGTTTCCCCCAGCAAAAAGTTATGAAGCTTATGGAAGGACAAAAAGACCGCAGATGGAGTACAGGATAACGGACCCAAAAAAACCCCCTTCGGAAGTAGATGTTGGGAGGGGAATTATACCACTTTCCTGAGGCTGAGGGCCTTTTAAACCCCTGCAAAATATGGGCGTCGGCAAACCTGAGAATAGCATTTCTACATCGAAGAAGGAGTCATTCTGACACCGTGGTCAGGTTCATATTGGAGTATGCAGCCCCAGATGGAACCCACACATGGAACAAAAAGTAAAATTGGAGAAAGTGAAAAAAGTTTAAAAAAGACTATTTCCCGGAGCTCAGGGTATGTCTTATGAGGAGGGTTAAGGGAACTCACCCTGATGACACTAGAAGATAGGGAGAAAGGGGAAGACATAATAACGACGTATAAAATAATGAGAGGAGTTGACAATTTGGGACACAGAATGTTTCAGAGCTGGGAAAAGGAACGGGCTACAGCGGGGTTGAAAACTCAGATGAGCTGTGACGTTAAATTCTTCTAGTGCCATGTTGACAATGATATTATCTTTTTCCCTTTTCCCGACATACTTTCATGATTTTCTCAGTTCTTTTAGTTCATGCACTGTATAAGAATCTTTCAGTTTACCCTCTTTTTTTGTTTTTTTTTTTTTAAAGCACGTTCCCTCATTGACTTCATTGAAACTTTGGGATTATCTTTGACAATCATCAACCCGCTTTTTTATGAAAGATGTTTTGGCATCTCCTGTGGTATGACACCTGTTGTATATCACTATCAAACAAGTATTTTGCTTGTATGTTGAAAATGGCATATAACACCCACAAATTGAAGTTTTTGTTATCTCAAGTATTTACATCAGCATAATTGGTTTTTGCAGCTCTCAAGAGGGGTTTTTCCCGAACTTCATATTTTTGGTGATGGCAACAATGTCCTTTTTTGCCTCCAGGCCGTGATCGCCTCAAGAGTGATTTACCTTAAAATATAAGGGAGTGTTCCCAGAATGGGAAATTTAAAATGGGGATCTGATTGCGTGTTTATTGTATTTAGAAACCCGAGAACCACGAATTCTTACTATTATCCCTTTACCTATTTATGCAGTGTAGGCTTTCGTGGTGTATTCCCCAGCGGGTGACCTATCTTGTATGTTTTAATGTTTTTTCTGCTCATCAGAAAAAAAAATATTTTGTCCACAAATTTAAACAAAAATTGTGCTTTCGGAAAAATGTATTTCATTTTAAATTTTTTTGGGTATTCTGAAATCGAATATGACCAAAATTAAAATCATTGGGTTTAACGTTTACAAGGAAATATATTTACACATTTTGTGTATATGTATGCGAAAAATTAGCAACATACCTGTATAATGAATTATTAAATGATTCACCCCGACGTTTCCCTTGGCTTGTCTGTTGTATTCCACCTCTGGGCATCTCTTGTTATTGTCCAGCAGGGGATCTGCTAACAGTGATTGATTTAAATTTTTTCCTTGTAGCTTTTCCCCAAAGACTTAGATGTTCCAGTGGGAACGTTCATCATTGACGGGGTTTTTAGGTACCCAAAAAAAATCTATTTTGGAATGTTAAAAATTTTTATTTCAAAAGATATCCAACAGCCGTTTTTTTCAATAGAAAAACCCAATTTTTCCACTACCCCGAAATTTTTAGTTTGAGATTTCCAAAATTTCATTGCTACAAA
The DNA here is from genome assembly GCA_009830355.1 of Cherax destructor. NCBI lineage: Eukaryota > Metazoa > Arthropoda > Malacostraca > Decapoda > Parastacidae > Cherax > Cherax destructor. The sequence goes on from WNWK01031186.1 coordinate 3,767, forward strand.
CCCGGGAAAGCTTTCAGGTTTTTTTTCCGTCCCAAATTTCCGTTACGGCCCAAACCCCCATCTCTGGGGCTCTAAAACCGTGGAGTAAAAAATCACCTCCTTGATTTTTTTCTTTATTGAGTCATGGGTTTTCCACCGATGTACTTTAAGTAAATTTTATCAAAAGCTTTTAAAGGGAAATTCTCGGTTCTACAAGTGGAGGATACTGAACATTTTGGGTTTCCCCGTTCCAATTAGTGTCAGAGTTGCCAATCCTTCTTGATGGGTTAAGATGTCCTCCCCGACTATCCCATTCACACAGACAAGAGCAATACTTAGTGAATCATAACCGTAGTTCAGGGAAGGTAGGAACAACTTTTAAGTCGTCACAAAGCTCCCACTGATGATTTTCATAATTTATGCAGTTCAAATTTTACTTGTTGTCATCTTTTCTAAGAACACCATGAAAACTGATTGACCCAAAACGTCGCCATCTTACAAAACAGCGTTTACACTCAACTTCCCAAAGGGAAACAATGGGTTTTTCCCCTCATCAGGATTATGAATAATGTTTATGGCAGCCATCAGACCCCAATGTCGTTCAAGGCTACAAGATCACTTTTCATGATGAAGGGAATTGGGAATTTTTTTAAAGGGGGAGGTCACAAAATTTAAAAGGAGAGATTCCACTCCTGTAACCCGGGAGCCCAACGGGACTTAAAAAAAAACTACTGAGGGGGAAATATAAAAAATTGTGAATCAAAGTTTTTCCATAGTACAGTATATTTATTCTTTTCCTTCCCAGCTCCTGGAAAAAAGGGGGGAGTTCCTATCTTTATAGATTAAACAAATTTTTGCAAACGTTAAATATCATTTCTGTTTTCCCACTGATCCCAAAATTAGTTTTTTGGGTTTATAGACTTTTTTTTATCGTAATATGGAATTTTGGGAACTTATTTTACCCTAACCTAATATTAAAAATCTTATGATCTACTTTTTTTCAGTAGATCAAAAAATGTGAATAATTTTATTTGAAGACGATAATAAGGTTTTTATTTTCGTCTATAATACGAAAAAAAAAAGCCTTAAAAATACAATATTCTTTTCGTATAATTCTTCAGACCGCCTCCATGTTTTTTTTTTATCTAAAAACAATAGAAATCAAAAGACTATGCCACCACATACAAAATAATGGCATAGTACGTAAAGTACCCTTTGGAAAATACATACATGTACTCAGCAAATTCATTCATAACTAAAAGATTTTGTCCCCTCAGGTGGTACCAGTGTCTATTTTGGCTCAGGAACTATAACCTGTTTTTTTTTTACCTCCATCCAGCCCAAATTTAACGCTCGTAATTCTTTACTGACCCCAACTTCTTTTCGAAAAAAAGGATATCTGCAATCATACAATCAACCCCCTTTCAAAGCTGCACTTCAGCAAGTCAGGTAAACAACTCCTTCCCCCCTGCCATCCCTCTTCACCACCACTCACCAAGATCTGGCCCTCATCCTCTTCTTCCACTCACTTGCGGGTTTATGTACCAGTAACAGTAAAACCCCCCTTTTCTTTTTTTTCACACCGACACCCCCACAAAGATCAGACCATCACAACCTTTCCCCACCTGCCCACCCCAAAATAAAACCACCAGCACCAAGACCAAAACGATATGACACTCCCCCAACCTGCCCCCCCAACGCCCACTACCAGCAGCTGATCCCAGGGGAAAGGAACCAGAGCAGAACTGAAAAAGGAACTAAGGGAAACAACAAGTCAGTAAGAAACGAACGGTAACATTTTTTCCAGGCACCTTGTTTCAAAAATTTTAAAAACATTTCAGATAATGCAGAAAAAAAGTCTCATTACAGTAGTTTAATTGTAATTTTAGACAAAATTTAAGACGCGTCCGGTCCGTCAGAACAATTAAGTCCAACTGAGAGAAAATAGAAAGTCGGAAAAAAAGGGGGGGTAAAGGGCGAGGAGAATTATAAAGACAAGACGAAAAGGTAAGGAGAAAAACAGAAAATAGGAAAGGTGAAGAAGTGAAAGGATAAACGATAGATTTGGTAAAGAGAGGGAAAGGGCAAGACTTTTCATTTGAACAGGAGGGGAAAAAAGGGTCGGGTGAAATCGCGGGTTATGAAAAAAAAAACGTTTGCCTACGTTTGGGAAAGGCAACTTAACATATATACACATTGAGATTAAAATTCACAATAGGAATTTTGTATATAGGTTTGTTTAAAAATTAGATGGTTTCACTCGTCCCCACCATACGCCGTCACAGAAAGGGTAGATCAGGCAGCCATTGACAAACAGAATGACACACTGAGGACAGGATCACAGATCAACTATATAGGAAGGAGAAAATTTCTGAACTCATGAATAAAAACTTTTCTGGCTTATGTTCCTTTTACAATAATGAGAGGGGACATTATGACTTATGCTGTAGACTTTGGCTTATATTTCCTAAAAATTTGCGAAAAATATGAGGATAAATTAAAATCTATTAGAAGTGAGAATGTGTCCTAAAACCCCCGGTCTGCCCTGCCCCCCGCACCCTTTTACAAGGATGGAAATGAGTTAGAGGGGTGATAGGTGAACAGGACTGGAAGTGAGGAGAAGTTGGTTTGTGAAGTAAAGGGGGTAAGTGAGGAGAGAGTTGGTTTTGGTAAGATAACAGGAAGTCTGCTAGTAATCACTGGTGATTGCTAGGTAGCTTTTGGTAATTGCTAGGTGATGATAGCGATCAGTGGTTTTTTTTCTTTTTAAAAAAAAGAAAGATTTTTTGGTGAAGTGATAAAAAGGAAAGTGAACATGGCTGGTGGAAGATGCTGTATAATTATATTTGCCTTTCTCCCCCAAATTTTCTGAAAAAAGGGAAAACAGTCATAGGGACTGAAAAAAAAACGAATTAAAAAGCACCCTGGCCAGTGAAACCAACACTTACCATCCTACCAGAAACGTAAATGCCACTACCGCTGCAAGGTTGGCAATACCCACCAAACAAAAAAAGTGGCAAAACTCCTAGTGGCCTGATCGATTCCCAAAATAATCCCAAAACCTCAAACTATGGTACAGGTGCAAAAAACAGATAAATGACGGTGATAATGATGATCTAATAGATACTAGCGAAATTCCTGAAATAATAAATTATGTAGATCAAGAGGATAATAAACAATGCACGAGTGGGGTAACTAGTGACATGGTTCTCAGACAAATAGATAAATTAAAACCAACAAATCCCCGGCCCGATGAAATGTTTGCAAATGTTTTAAAAGGGATGTAAAGTGGAACTTAGCAAACATTTGGCTAATTTTTTTAAATATCACTACAAACGGGTGGTGGCAGACAAGTGGAAAATGGAGACAGGTCCTTGTTTTTGTACTTTGACCAATGCCAACCCCCATAGTGGGAAAATTAATAGAATCAATAATTGCCGAGGCAATTGTAGCCATCTTGAAAAGCAAAAATTTATTAATGAATCTCAACGGTTTTTCTAAGGGGGGTTCCTGCCTTTCGAATTTACTAACTTTTTTCATTTGGTATTTAAGGAGGAGATCATGGTAATGAATATGATATTGTGTATATGGAATTCATAAGGTTTGATAGAGTTCCCCCTCAGAGGCTACTGAGGGAAAATTAAGGCACATGGATTTGGGGGAGGGAAATTTTTTTCCCGGGGGAGGAAAAGGGTTTACAAATAGGCAACAGAGAGTTTGCATAAATGGGAGAAATCAGAATGGGGCACGTCACAAGCGGTGTTCCACAGGGGGCAGTGATGGACCTTTTGTTATTCCACAATTTATAAACAACATAGATGAGGGAATAAATAGCGACATAAGCAAATTTGATGATGACCCCTCAGGTTGTTCTTCAACTCTAAATATCTTTAATTAGACCTCATTTAGATTATGCTGCACAGTTCTGGTCACCGTATTATATAACGGATATAAATGCACTGGAAAACGTACAAAGGAAGATGCCAAAATTGATCCCATGTATCAGAAATCAGTGCTACTTTCGCATGCGGTCTACCGCAGTATTCGTAGTCTACGCTGAGAACTGATCTTTAAGGGAGTCTACCTTTTATGTTAGGTTAGGTTAGGGTTAGTGCTAACCAAACCCTAGGTAGAATTAGGTGAGGTTAGGTTAGTGGTAACCTAACCTAGGTTAGATTAGGTGGGGTTAGCTAGGTTAGTGCTAACCTAACCTTACCTAGGTTAGGTTAGCTCAGGTTGGGTTTCGTTAGGAAAGGTTACGTTAGTTTGGCTGGGTACGTTAGACCACACGCTAAAGTGTAAAGTGCTGGTAGACCGCACGCTAAAATAGCAACCAGAAATTTTCCCCATGAGGATACTTTTGAGGCCCCGTCTGCACTCTCTAGAAAGGCGTAGGATTAGGGGTAATATGATTGAGGTGTTTAAATGGAAAACAATAATAAATAAAGTGGATGTAAATAGCCTGCTAAAAATATCTAGCCAAGACAGGACTCAAGCAATGGTTTGAAGCTGGAAAAATTCAGATTCAGGAAGGATATAGGATAGCACTGGTTTTGGGAATAGGGGGTTGTGGATGAGTGGAACAGACTCCCGAGTACCGTTATAGAAGCTAAAACGTTGTGTGGTTTTAAAAATAGGTTAGACAAATACATGAGTGGTTGTGAGTTGGACTTGGCTAGCTTGTGCTAGTAGGTTTGATGTCGTGCTTTTAAATGGATGTGACCTGGACCTGACTAGGTTGGGACAGTGGCATAAGCCGGTAGGCGACTTGGACCTGTCTCGCATTGGCCAGTAGGCCTGCTGCGGTATTCCTTCTTTCTTAGGTTCTTATGTTCTTAGTAGCTAGGAATGATAACCTTAACTCTATATGTAATGCATACATAGGGCAATGTGAGACAATAGAACGATTCTTATCTCAAACACAACCAGACATATGTATACACTGTACTAAGGTATGAAAGAAAGTAAATATACCTTATGTATAACGTGTAAGGGGGTTGGGTCCCAATGGATGTGTTCCATTGTGGTAATGGTAGGAGATTTCATTTTGTTTTGACAAATACACTTTGGCACAGTTACCCTTTAGCAGTAATGACATTGATTGAACTAATTTTAATACAAATATTGCCATAAAATTGATAATTATGATTGTTTTATGAAAACAGACCTTCACTTTATTCATGTCAACGCAAAGATCACTTTTCAAAAACTGGCGGAGATTAGGATTCTAGCTAACAAAACTAGAGCGGCAGTTATATCGATCGCTGAACCCTGGTTGATAACACGTGACTGGCGACGAGGTCAAAATAGAAGGTTACAATAAAAAAATACTTAGATAGGAATAGAAAAGGTGACGGGATATGTGCCTACATAAGAAATGACTTAGCTTACAACCCAAGACCTGATTTAAATGACAATGAACTGGAGATCCTATGGATTGAAGTGTTGATTCCCAAGACAAAACCCATCTTAGTAGGAACTAGTTATCGCCCTCCAACCCATGACCAGTTCTTAGAAGACTTTTAAGTCTTGTCCGGACTTGATAACATTTGCGAGACAGTAATACTGGGAGACTTCAATATCTCTTTTCAACAGCAAAATAACGGGCTATGTAAAAGGTATAAGCAAATTCTGGGATTAAATAGTTACACTCAACTAATTAATACACCAACCCGGATCACACAGTTCTCAGCCACCATAATCAACCACATGCTTTGTAACCGCCCTGAGAACATTAGTCAGCCCTTTAATGATCATTTCATCATTTATTGCACCAGGAAAATCATTAGGGAACGGATACGCCTACTCAGGACAATAACAATGAGGTCAACTAGAAAGACAGTAAGAAACACTGGTAAACAGGCTACACAATTGTGATTGGACAGTGATAATAAGTTGCACGGACGTAAATGATGCCTGGAAAAAATTAAAACAATCTTGACTGCCATCCTTGATAATATTGCACCAGTGAAAGAGGTTAGGATTAAACAGAGAACTGAACCCTGGATGACTACTGAGATATTAGATAATATATAATTCAGAGACCAGTTGATAAAAACTTTTAAATCAAACAGACAGGATGTGCAGCGCTAAGGAGGAACAGAGTACAGAGGTTATACAGAAGCAAATGCAAGGCATTATTGCTCAAAAATCGAAGAGTACAAGAATAACCACAAAACTCTGGCAACAACTATATATAACCTAGTACTAAATATCGATAACAGGTATGCCACGGGAAAAAACTAAAGTGGCAATTTTTTAATTCCCACTACACATCTGTCGCATCAACACTAGTTAGTAAGCTACCAGCTGCATCAAATACCTTTAGCACAGATTCTGATAAGTTTTAAAAAATACTATACCAATAAAGGGGTAACCCCAATCAGTTGTCAACTAGTAAGTGTATCTCATGAGTTCGTTCAAAAAAACTTAGCAGGTTAAACCCCAAATAAGAGCACCGGCACAGATAACATCCCGTCTAAGTTCCTAAAAGATGGTGCCTCTGAATTACCATTCCCCGTTGTTAACATAATTAATTTGTCCATCATCTCTAATATTGTATTGGAGGGGTTCAAGGAGGCCAGAGTTACTCCTGTCTTCAAGAAAAATAGTAGGTCTGATGTCAGCAACTATAAGCCTGTTAGTATACTCAGTGTAATAACCAAAAAAATTTTAGAGAGGGCGGTGTACTGTCAAGTAGTTAAGTATCTTAATGACATAAACATTCCCCATAGTTTCCAATCATGCTTTAGATCTTATTCACCGACACCTCCCCAATTAATCTGATGGATGACATTAGAACTGAAATTTCGATAGGGAACCTCATAGGAATGGTAACCTTAGACTTGCAAAAAAGCCTTCGACACTGTCAACCACAATATATTATGTAAGAAACTTCAAGCTATCGGCATTAGTTCCGTAGACTGGTTTAAGTCCTACCTTAGCAAAAGGACACAAACTGTCAAAATCAACAAATCAGATCAGAACCCCTGCCGATAGCATGTGGAATTCCTGGTCCCTTATTATTCCTATGTTATGTAAACGACATGCCCATTAGTGTCAAGTGCAAACTCCTACTGTATGTAGGAGTTTTCACTTGAATATACTAAAGTAATAACACTGGAACTGGGGTCTTGCAGCAAATGGTTAGTAGACAACAAACTATCGTTACACCTCGGGAAAACAGAAGCCATACTCTTTGGCACGAAACATAAACTAAGAAGGGTAAATAATTTTAATGTCCGGTGTAATGGGGAACCCATCACTTTTGCCCTATGCATACTTCCCCGTTCACCCCACAAGGGTCTCACCTAAACCTTCTTGTCTTCTTCCCTGCATCTCCCACACTCCATGCATCTTCTATACCTTCTACAGTCTATGCACCTCCAACACCCCTGCACCTACTACACCGCCTGCACCTACTCACCGCCTGCACCTACTACACCTCCTTCATTTCATAAAACTCCTGCACTCGTACATCTCCTGCACCCTCTGAACCTCTGCAACTACTCCACCTTTGCACCTTCTACACCTCATGCACCCTTCGCTCTCACATCCTCTACTCCTTTACAGTTACACCATCATCTACGCCACCTTTACCTCCGACATTTCCTATACCCCAGCACCTCTACACCCCCGTTTCACCTTTTACACTCCTGTTTCTCCACTTACCTCCTTCATTCCCTGTTCCTCTTATACCCTGTCTCCTCTATAGCTCTTGCTCCTTCACCCTCCTTTCCTCCTACTTCCCCCAGCTTATTTAAGCTTCCTGCATGTGTCCAAATCCTGCTCTATTACCCTGCAAACTTCAATCACCCAGTACTGTTACTATTTTTATTGCATTTTTACAACCCCTGCATTTCCTACACTCTGCATCTCTCACTTCCCCTACACCGTCTCCACTTGTGGCTCAGATACTCTTGTATTTATTACATCGTTTATGTTACTCCGGCCTTTTTTATAAATTGTTTAACAGTCTTTAATGCGGACTAGATAAAAGACCTTCTTGTAGTGAACGAATATACAGTCTGAAAAACTGTCAAAGAATTTAATAGGCTTGCAAGACAAGATTCTTCATTAGTAAGTCCCTGTTGTTCGTCGGTAATTAATCGAGTCCCTTGAAGGTGGATCACTTGTTTCCTTCTCATTGTTTCCCAAATTGTTCTCCACGTAATTATTAGAGTTACATTTATATGGTAGTGCTAACATGGGTAGATGAATTCATAGAATCAACTGCCTTTCACGAGGATCAAGACCCCGTCCCATCTCCCGTCTACCCCTAGTAAGGGGTATCGGCGAAATTTAGTGCCTAATCTTTGATATTTTCTTTAAAATTCAAATCATATTTTGTTTTTTTTCAGGGCTTTTTAAATTTTCTGTTGCTATTTTTTTGGCCTTCAAAATAGTTAGAGCTGCCTGTCCTTCCTTCACTATCCAAGGATGTTATATCCAGCTCCATTGCCTTTGATGTGCTCAGCTTTTTCCCAACGTTCCTCCACTTCCTCGTTTATTATCAAAATTTACAGTAATTATCATATTTTCTCATCCTCTTTCCCAATTCTAAAACTTTTGACAGTTTTACAGTGAAAAATCTTTAATATGCTCTGAGTTCCTTGCTGACAACAATGTCATTCTCTGTGAGTAGGTCACCTTCTCTCTTTAATTTAATAAAAAATTTTTTTGACCGTCATCCTGCATCTTATGTGGCAGTTGTCTCTTTAGCTGTGATATTAATTTTGAACTGTCTCTCTGTTCCACACCATCATTTTATGTGCTCCTTGTTTTTCCTCTTTATTATCTCTATGTTGAAAATTAATGTTTTCTGTAAAAATCCCATTCAATTTCTATTTTAACTTTCTTCATTTTCAGTACTGAATCGTTAGCTTTCCCCTTTTTTCCCGATTAGAAATGAATGTGTTAGCCGCAAACTTATGAGAAAAAACTATATTTTCCTTAGGAATGCCTATTCTTTTCTTTCTTTTTGGAATGTTTTCATCTCTGTGAGTAGTTAATAGTTACTATGCAATGAACAGGGCTTGCAGGAGGTGCAGGGGAAAAAAGAGTGAATAAGAAGGTGCAGCAGGTGTAGGACTTGCAAGGGATATAAAGGGCTTATGGAGTGGGCGGCTGAAGAGGTGTAGACGGAGAAGGCGCAGATGAATAAAAGTAGTAAGAGGTTCAGGATTGTAAGAGGTACAGGGTGCATGTTGTGCAAGGGATGTTATTAGGTGCAAGGGTTGCATAATTCTGATGGAGGGTGTAGGAGGTTCAAGGAAGTAGGAGATACGAGGAAATGGGGGTGAAGAATTACAGTGGGTGTAAGACGTGAGGGCTGTAGGAGGTGCAAAAGTGGAGTTGAAATATGTGTAGGACGTTCAAGGATTATAAGGAGATGTAGGAGGTGAAGGAGTAGGAGGTACAGGGGCTTAGAACGTTCGGGGGGTGTAGGAGGGATGATCGAGGCGTTAGAGGCGCAACGGTGTAGAAGATACAGGGGTGTAGGTGGTGAAGGGGATGTAGGGGGCAAAATTGCAGGGGGGGTAGGAGGTAAAGGGAGTGTAGTGTAATAATTAAATTGGTCACAAGGGTGTATAATTTTTAGTGAGAAACTTCTGAAATTATTATTATTATTATTATTATTATTATTATTATTATTATTATTATTATTATTATTATTATTATAATTATTATTAATATTATTAGTGTCGTTGTTTTTATTGTCACTTTTTTATTGTTTATATTGTTATTATTATTATTCTTTCAACAAACCGGCCGTATCAAACCGAAGCAGGGTGGCACAAAAAAAAAAAACGAAAGTCTCTTTTAACTTTAGTAATGTATACAGGAGAAGGGGTTACTAGCCCCCTTTCTCCCGGCTGTTAGTCGACTCTTACGACACGCATAGCTTATGGAGGAAGAATTCTTTTCCACTTCCCCATGGAGATAAGAAAATAAACAAGAACAAGAACTAGTAAGAAAATAGAAGAAAACCCAGAGGGGTGGGTATATATACGCTTGTACATACATGTGTGTAGCCTAAGTGTAGTAGAAGTAGCAAGAAGTACCTGAAATTTTGCATGTTTATGAGACAGAAAAGATCCCGCAATCCCAAACCCTCATGTAAAACAATTACAGGCTTTTGTTTACATTCACTTGGCAGGACGTAGTACCTCCTGGGTGGTTGCTGTCTACCAACCTACTACCTAGGTATGTATGTATATGTATATATATATATATATATATATATATATATATATATATATATATATATATATATATATATATATATATATATATATATATATATATATATATATATATATATATAGTTATAGGTAATAATATTTTAAGAAAAAGAGGATAAATAAGTATACAAGATATGATGTAGGGCGTAATGACAGTAGTTTGTTGGACTATGTATTGGTAGATAAAAGACTGTTGAGTAGACTTCAGGATGTACATGTTTATAGAGGGGGTACAGATATATCAGATCACTTTTTAGTTGTAGCTACAGTGGGAGTAAAGGTAGATGGGATACAAGGAAAATAGAATCAGTAAGTAAAAGAGGTGAAGGTTTATAAACTAAAAGAGGAGGCAGTTAGGGTAAGATATAAACAACTATTGGAGGATAGATGGGCTAGTGGGGTGTAGGCAATGGGGTCGAAAATGTATGGGGTAGATTTAAAAATGTAGTGTTAGAGTGTTCAGCAGAAGTTTGTGGTTACAGGCGAGTGGGTGCGGGAGGGAAGAGGAGCGATTGGTGGAATGATGATGTAAAGAGAGTAGTAAGGGAAAAAAAGTTAGCATATGAGGGTTTTTACAAAGTAGAAGTGATGCAAGGAGGAAGAGTATATGGAGAGAAAAGAGAAGTTAAAAGAGTGGTGAAGCAATGAAAAAAGAAGCAGATGAGAGGTGGGTGAGATGTTATCAGCAAATTTTGTTGAAAATAAGAAAAATTTTTTGGAATGAGATTAATAAGTTGAGGAAGCCTAGAGAACAAATGGATTTGACAGTTAAAAATAGGAGAGGAGAGTTATTAAATGGAGAGTTAGAGGTATCGGGAAGATGGAAGATATTTTGAGGATTTGTTAAATGTTGATGAAAACAGGGAAGCTGTGATTTCGTGTGTAGGGCAAGGAGGAATAACATCTTGTAGGAGTGTGGAAGAGCCAGTTGTGGGTGTAGGGGAAGTTCGTGAGGCAGTGGGAGAATGAAAGGGGGGAAGGCAGCTGGGATTGATGGGATAAAGATAGAAATGTTAAAAACAGGTGGGGATATAATTTTGGAGTGGTTGGTGCTATTATTTAATAAATGTATGGAAGAGGGGAAGGTACCTAGGGATTGGCAGAGAGCGTGTATTGTTCCTTTGTATAAAAAGGGAAAGGGGACAAAAGAGAGTGCAAAAATTATAGGGGAATAAGTCTGTTGAGTGTACCTGGTAAAGTGTATGGTAGAGTTATTATTGAAAAAAAAGAGTAAAACAGAAAGCAGGATAGCAGATGAACAAGGGGCTTTAGGAAAGGTAGGGGTGTGTAGACCAAGTGTTTACAGTGAAACATATAGGTGAACAGTATTTGGATAAGGGTAAAGATGTTTTTGTGGCATTTATGGATTTGGAAAAGGCGTATGATAGGGTAGATAGGGGGCAATGTGGCAGATGTTGCAGGTGTATGGAATAAAGGGAAAGGGTTTCTGAAAGCAGTGAAGAGTTTTTTTGAGGATAGTGAGGCTCAGGTTAGAGTGTGTAGGAGGGGAAAGGGGGCTATTTCCCAGTAAAAGTGGGCCTTAGACAAGGATGTGTGATGTCACCGTGGTTGTTCAATATATTTATAGATGGGGTTGTAAGAGAAGTGAATGCGAGGGTCTTAGCAAGAGGTGTTGGGCTAAAAGATAAAGAAGCAAATACAAAGTGGGAGTTGTCCAGTTGCTTTTGCTGATGACACTGTGCTTTGGGAGATTCTGAAGAGAAGCTGCAGAGGTTGGTGGATGAATTTGGTAGGGTGTGTAAAAGAAGAAAATTGAAAGTGAATATAGGAAAGAGTAAGGTGATGAGGATAACAAAAAAAATAGGTGACGAAAGTTGGATATCAGATTGGAGGGAGAGAGTATGGAGGAGGTGAATGTATTCAGATATTTGGGATGGACATGTCGGCGGATGGGTCTATGAAGGATGAGGTGAATCATAGAATTGATGAGGGGGAAAAAGGGGGAGTGGAGCACTTCCGGGGTCTGTGGAGACAAAGAACCCTGTCCATGGAAGTAAAGAGGGGGAAAGTATGAGAGTATAGTTATACCAACGCTCTTATATGGGGTGTGAAGCATGGGTGATGAATGTTGCAACGAGGAGAAGGCTGGAGGCAGTAGATGTCATGTCTGAGGTCAATGTGTGGTGTGAATATAATGCAGGAATTCGGAGTTTGGAAATTAGGAGGAGGTGCGGGATTACCAAAACGGGTTGTCCAGAGAGCTGAGGAGGGGTTGTTGAGGTGGTTTGGACATGTAGAGAGAATGGAACGAGACAGAGTGACTTCGAGTGTATAAATCTGTAGTGGAGGGAAGGCGGGGTAGGGTCGGCCTAGGAAAGGTTGGAGGGGGGGGTAAAGGAAGTTTTGTGTGCGAGGGGCTTGGACTTCCAGCAAGCATTTTGAGCGTATTTTATAGGAGTGAATGGAGGCATATGGTTTTAATACTTGACGTGCTGTTGGAGTGTGAGCAAAGTAACATTTATGAAGGGTTTCAGGAAACCGGCAGGCCGGACTTGAGTTCTGGAGATGGGAAGTACAGTGCCGGCACTCTGAAGGAGGGTGTTAATGTTGCAGTTTTATAACTGTAGTGTAAAGCACCCTTCTGGCAAGACAGTGATGGAGTGAATGATGATGAAAGTTTTTTTTTTTCGGGCCACCCTGCCTTGGTGGGAATCGGCCGATGTGTTAATAAAAAAAAATATATATATATATATATATATATATATATATATATATATATATATATATATATATATATATATATATATATATATATATATATATATATATATATATATATATATATATATATATATATATATAACTTTATAAACAACATACAACCTACTCTACACACAACATTACTACACACAAGTAGACATTTACCCAGTACTCACATTAGCTCACTAGCACACTGCTACTAGTGAGTAAAACACTATCCTTTATTAACAGGGAGGCTCCATGACCCCTTTTCCCCCTTTCTACAGGCTACTCAACTTACAGGCTGAACTAGTAATCCTACCATCTATATTATTATTATTATTGTCTATATTATTATTGTGGTTATTCTAATTCTTATTATTTATGTAACTGATGGTGTGAAGTGTTTCTATCCTTTATCTCTGTACAACTGTAAACATAATCAAGGCATAATTAATAAATATGCAGGGTAACTTCTGTAAATAATTACTAATATCTCTCTTACTGGCGTAAGTTAACTGAAGAAATATATTAAGATAAGACGATTCACACTTGTTAATGTTCTTTTGAAAAGGAAGTTGCAATATAATTACACTAGAATGTTTCATTTCTCCAAATAACTTCAATTAATTTTTAAGTGGTAGGTTAGTGTTCTACAGTTACTATTTATAATGATAATTATTGCCAGTATTAACAAGAGAGTCAATAAATTTGAGCCATTGTTAGAGTGTTTTACAAAGATGTTGTTGATAAAGAACTTTGTAAGTTCAAAACACTGGAGGAACACGAGGCCGACGCGTGGGTAAACATTAAATTAACAAAACTTTGTACGGATTTTCCAAGTTTTGCTTACTATTTTTTTTTTGTTTTTTTTCTATTGTATAGCTAATTTGTGTTTTTTTCCCAAAATTTGTTTTTTTCCTTTTTTTTTCCTTTTTGTTAAAAAATTTTCTGTCTTGTCTTTTCTTTTTTTTTTTATTTTTAAAACCCTATATATTTTTTTTTTTTAGTTTCATTTGTTTTTATTTTTATTTAAATTTTGTTGAAAAATTTCAGTCTATTGTATCGTAAATTTTTAACAGAATTTTATTCACCTTATGTTATTTAAAATATATTATTTTTTTTTTAATATAATTAAAAGTTTGTGATTCTTATATGTAACTTATTTCTGATGTGTTCATTTTAATGAAAGTGTAAATGTATACTAATGTTTGTCAGTCATGTGTCCACCTTCTTTTAGAGGTCAAAAAAAGCCCATATACGTTATAAGGCGAGACAAGCGCTAAACTATATCAGTGAGGTTCCTTGGGAAAACCCATAAAGTGAGGGCCATAGTGTTTCAATGGGTTTTGAGAGCGGTCCTTAAGTGGTGATTATTTTTTGAGGTGTGACTTATTACTGGAGCTGTAAGACTGTTTTTTTGTTTTTTGCTCTTTTCCCCTATTACTACTACTAAAATAACATGAGGTGACATCTTTAAATTTTTTAAATGAGAGGTTTAACCCTACCCTTTTTTTTCTCTTAATATAATTTTTTTTCTCTTGTTTTTTGTTTTATACCTATTTTTAACTGGGCGTCTACACTGCAAACTGAATTGTTTGCGATCTAATGGCGCTAAAAAACTAACTTATAACCCGAACTTGACTCTATCATCATTACTGGGTTCTATGTCATCATTGAAGGCTCTTGAAAATATATTGACTCCAACAATATGTTCATTGGAGAAACCAGAAAAGATACTCAAAAAACCGGGAAAAGGGGAAATTTAAAATTTAAAAAACTATGGATCCCTCCCCTTGGATTACTCCTTCATGATAAAGTTGATATGTTAGCCAAAAGAGTACCCAGAAGGAAATTAAAAAATATAACTTTGGTATATCTGTGTCTAGCATTAGAAATAATATTAGGGAGAAGTAAATTATGAAAATGAATATTATAAAAAATGCAATTAGAAGTCTGAGTAGATCTATAACCCACTATGATAACAAGAACGTAGATAAATATGTTTATGGGGGGAACTTTTGTGTGAACAGACGATGTAGTGTCCCGGGGTCAGGCTTGGTTCTTGCAGTTTGGGGGGACACACATATGATCAAACTAAATGCAAATTATGTGGTCAAACATTTGGTCCTGTCTTGAACACTATGTGCTTAATTGTCCACCTATTGAAGAATATAGAGATAGTACAATAACTTATGTGACATGTCAAGATATCTTATTAATGAAAAAAATTTCCCGATATACTAAACAAATTTCCTAAATTTTCTTGTAACAAAAAAGTGAACTGTAGATATAAATCTAATGTACACCTGTAACCCTTTTGGTGCCTAGTTTCCCAGGCCTTTTTTTGTATCCATATGCTCTTACCCACCGTCCCCAGGATGGATATAGGGTGCACAATAAACTTAAAAACACTTCGGTGGCAAAAAACTAAATCCCAATCTACCTATTTTTGTCCACTCCCCGATCTCTACCTGTGGAAATATAGAAAATATGGCATTGTCGACCCAAGTGTGGGGTGGGTAACAACTTCGGAGGGAATAGGAAGTGCAGGGGTGAAGAAAATGCAAAAGGGGGTAGGGGGGTGCTGGGGTATAGGAGGTGTAGGGGGGCAGCATTGTAGGAAGTGCAGGGAGTATAGGAGGTATGGGAGTAAAAAAAAGTTAAGTGGATGTAGGGAAACCCAAAGGGGGGTAGGAGGTGCAGGGGGCGTAAGAGGTGCAGGGGTATGGAAGTGCAGGGGATGTAGGAATTGGGGGGAGGAAGTGTAGAGGGGGTAGAAAAGGGGCAGGGGGGATAGGAAGTACAGGGGGGGGGGAAATGAAGGGTGTAACTACAGGCCCCTGAAAGTACGACCCCAGTACTTTTATGGGCCTGTAGTACCAGCTCATTCTGCAAACCAACTTAGTGCACAGTTGAGTTAGAAATGAAGAATTAGAGTAGACTCAATATAAATTTGTACTTAAACTTATATTCACAGTTTGTGGCCCCTTTGTTCCTTGCCTGACGCTGTGCTGTTCACTGTTGCTTCCTACATTGTGTTGTTTAAGATGTATGACCCTTGTAGGTTTAGCGCTTCATATTGATTATAATAATATTGCAATTTGGCGAATGGTTTGTTATGTTGCTCAAGCAAGTTGTTTGATTACCTTGATGGTTGAGAAGTTAGATTATTTAGGGACTTGTTGTCTGTCACTGTTTAAGTCCAGTCAGAATCTTACTGAGAAACACAAACACTGAGCACAAATGCACACTCACACACACACTTGTATATACTAATATTATTCATTTACTTGAGTATACAGAGCCAACTAGAGGAAACAACCTGCTTGACTTGCTTCTTGTCAACAAAGAATCAGTAATATAACCCTGAAGGTTAATGATGAGCTTGAGGAAAGCGATCACAAATCACTTAGTTTCAATTTATCATTGAATTACCCAAATAACTGCAATGAAGTCTCTGCCCCAGACTTCCGCTTGGCCGAATTCATGGGACTTAGAATACTTGGGTGGGCTGAACTGGAATGACCTGAGAATCGGTCAGCTAGTTGGCGATGGTTGCCATATGACTTTTAAAAGGTATAGTTATTACGACTTTGATATCATAGTTTAAACAAAATGTCCTGGCTCCTAAATGGCTGCTCAAACTGCTGTCTAGGGGCATTTAAATTACACTGAAAAACACAGCAACTCTCATGCCAGCATGCACTCATATGTTAAACAATATTTATTATTATATAAGGAAGAACATTAAAACTCGCCTATACGAAAATATATCTATTTAAGTAACTTATATACAACTTATGACCTACTACAAAAAAAAAAAAACCCACCACACTCCAGTTCACACTAGCTCATTAGCACACTGCTACTAGTGAGTTAAACAAAATATATCAACAGGGAGGCTCCATGACATACACTCTTCTCCCTTCACTACTGCCTGGTAGACTAATTACCAGCAGGCAAAAACACCATACAGTACTCTCGCATAAACAGGCCTCTGCATACTACACTAAAAAAAACCTTACCCAACACGACATAACCGCTAGATCTTGCTTCCTATGTTGTGCATAACCACTGCACTAAACACATCCCATCTGCTCCTGTCCTGGTCACACTGACTGACCAGGAATAAAACGCGTCGGATTCAGTACAATCCCGGAACATGGCATTATTTTTTTATAAACTTTCTGTACAACTGCATAAAAATAGTTCAAGCTGACCAGGCAATTTATGTTCCAGTAGGAAATTAGATCTAACAAAAATTATCCCAAATAGATGAACAATGGATTAAAACATCTCATTGGTCAAGAGAGGCATATATATAGCCATTACAAAAGAGGGGATGGGCAGTTAAGAAATCAATATATTCATTTAAAGAGAAATAAACAAGGTAATAAGAAAAGCAAAAAGGGGTTATGAGGATAAAGTCGCAAAAGGGTTTTTTAAAAACTAACCCAAAAGGGTTCTTCAGGTATATAGAAGTAAGATTAGGGACAAGATAGGCCCATTAAAAGTAACTCAGGTCAGATCACTGACAGTGATAAAAAATGTGTGAAATTTTCAACATTTATTTCCTCTCAGTTTTACTCAGGAAGATACTAGGAAATTCGAAATAATAAATTATGCAGAACAGGACGATAAGAAACTATGCACGACTAGGGTAACTATGGCATGGTCCTCAGGCATATGGAGAAATTAAAACCTAAGCAAACCCATGGCTCTGGTGAACTGTTTGCAAGGGTTTTAAAGAAATGTAAAGAGGAACTTAGCAAATTTTGGCTAATCTTCTCACATATCACTACAAACTAGCCTTGTGCCAGACAAGAGGAAAATGGCAAATGTAATACCTATTTACAAAGCAGGAGGTAGGTCCTTTTTTTTCGAACTATAGACCAATAACCCTTTACCTCCATAGTGGGAAAATTTATGGAATCAGTAATTGCCGAGACAATTCGTAGCCATCTTGAAAACCATAAATTGATTAATGAATCTCAACACAGTTTTACAAATGGGCGTTCCTGCATTACGAATTTACTAACTTTTTTCACTAAGGTGTTTGAGGATGTAGATCATGGTAATGAATATGATATTGTGTTTATGGATTTCAGTACGGCTTTCGGTAGAGTTCCACATCAGATTGTACATGAATGGTATACAATACCTATAAGATGAAAATTAGACACATGTGCAACATTTGGGTATCTTTACTGGACGTTTACCACCCACTGACTTTACCAATACAAATTCAAGAACATGATTGGAAGACAGAAGAACTATATACAAAAGATGAGGTAATCAGTTCCTCAGACTTGGGGTTGGTGTGAAGAGCACCGTAGTCGTGAAGATTCTGGATATAAGCACGAGCCGTGCTTATATACTGTCGTGAGGGGGAAAGAGACGGGTAGCAGAGGAGGGCATAGTCACTGGTAGGTGGGGTTCTCCAGTGGAAGTAGGTCATACCAAGGGATGGGTTAGTGGTAGTGGTATAAGTAGTAGCCTTGAATTTGTATTGATAAACCACTGGATGGCAAAAAGTCTATATTAAAGATACCCAGATGTTGCACATGTCTAATTTTCATCTTGACAGTATTGTATACCATTTATGTCCAACTTGTCAGACACTGTAGCATGATGGAATCTTGGTTCAGAGGAGATCTATGTAGCCTTCACGACTACTACTACTACTACCACTAACACTAACCCATTCCTTGGGGATGACCTACTTCCACTGGAAATCCGGCTACTAGTGACTATGCCAGGGCCGGATTTGAGGAGGGCCCCGGCCCCCGGGGCCCCCCACCAAATGATGAAAAATATTTTGAGACACATTATACTGAGAATTGAATAGATCGCAAAAAAAAAAAATATATGCAAGAGTTTGGTTTTGGTGGGATTGTCATGCTGAGTCATCTGATCGCTGGTGTTACATCATCAGTGAAGCGCGTCGTCAGCTGCATGACACAGGATGACCCACAGCACATCATCATCCTGGGTGTGCAGAGACTGCAGTATGAATGACTGCTGATCGTGGGCGTATGTTGCAATTGTGGTTGTGAGGATGAAATACGGTAGTTCTCACTGCTAGGTGTTTCGGTTATTATTGTCAGAGTAAAAATATATTCTGGTATTGAACAGGATTTTTTTATAACAAACTTCCTTCGAAGTTTTTTATATAACTTTTAAGGAATTAGTAATAATC
>WNWK01031187.1:0-22890 GCA_009830355.1 Cherax destructor
TGTGTTAGTAGTTGTAGTGATGACGGTACAGTGTTAGTAGTTGTAGTCATGATTGTACAGTGTTAGCCTCTGCCTCCTTGCATTTTGTTGTTACGTATTCCATCATTTCGTTTACTGGCATTCCTACCATTTCTCTGTCCCACTAAACCTCCTGCAGGAAGTTTCTCATTCCCTTGTAGTCACCTTGTTTGTTGTTCGGCTTTTCCCATTTAAATCCTGTTGCCCTCTCCACTTGTAACTCTACTGTGTATTAAAAGCTCAGAACCACGTGGTCACTAGCTACCAGGGGCCTCTCATATGTGGTGTTTGTGTACTCACCTAGTTGTACTCACCTAGTTGTGGTTGCAGGGGTCGAGGCATAGCTCCTGGCCCCGCCTCTTCACTGGCCGCTACTGGGTCACTCTCCCTGCGCCATGAGCGTTATCATACCTATTCTTAAAGCTATGTATGGAGCCTGCCTCCACTACGTCACTTCCTAAACTATTCCACTTCCCGACTACTCTGTGACTGAAGAAATACTTCCTAACATCTCTGTGACTCATCTGAGTCTTCAACTTCCAACTGTGACCCCTTGTTGCTGTGTCCCATCTCTGGAACATTCTGTCTCTATCCACTTTGTCAATTCCTCTCAGTATCTTATATGTTGTTATCATGTCCCCCTATCCCTCCTGTCCTCCAGTGTCGTCAGGTCGATTTCCCTTAACCTCTCCTCGCAGGACATACCCCTTAGCTCTGGGACTAGTCTTGTTGCAAACCTTTGCACTTTCTCGAGCTTCTTCACGTGCTTGGCTAGGTGTGGGTTCCAAACTGGTGCTACGTACTCCAGTATGGGCCTAACGTACACAGTGTACAGGGTCCTGAACGATTCTTTATTAAGATGTCGGAATGCTGTTCTTAGGTTTGCTAGGAGCCCATATGCTGCAGCAGTTATTTGGTTGATGTGCGCCTCAGGAGATGTACCTGGTGTTATACTCACCCCAAGTTATTTTTCTTTGATTGAGGTTTGCAGTCTCTGGCCCCCTAGGCTGTACTCCGTCTGCGGTCTTCTTTGCCCTTCCCCAATCTTCATGACTTTGCACTTGGTGGGGTTGAACTCCAGGAGCCAATTGCTGGACCAGGCTTGTAGCCGGTCCAGATCCATTTGTAGTTCTGCCTGGTCCTCGTCCGACTGAATTCTTCTCATCAGCTTCACATCATCTGCAAACAGGGACACTTCGGAGTCTATTCCTTCCGTCATGTCGTTCACAAATACCAGAAACAGCACTGGTCCCAGGACTGACCCCTGTGGAACCCCGCTCGTCACCGGCGCCCACTCTGACACCTCACCACGTACCGTGACTCGCTGCTGTCTTCCTGACAGGTATTCCCTGATCCATTGTAGTGCCTTCCCTGTTACCCCTGCCTGGTCCTCCAGCTTCTGCACTAATCTCTTGTGTGGAACTGTGTCAAACGCCTTCTTACAGTCCAATAATATGCAATCTACCCACCCCTCTCTCTCTTGTCTTATTGCTGTCAACCTGTCGTAGAACTCCAGTAGGTTTGTGACACAGGATTTCCCATCCCTGAAACCGTGCTGGCCATCGTTGATAAGCTCATTCCTTTCTAGGTGCTCCACCACTCTTCTCCTGACTATCTTCTCCATGACCTTGCATGTGTGTGTGTTTGTTGTGTGTGTGTGTGTGTGTGTGTGTGTGTGTGTGTGTGTGTGTGTTTGTGTTTGTGTGTACTCACCTAATTGTGATTGTGTGTGTGTGTACTCACCTAGTTGTACTCACCTAGTTGTGGTTGCATGGGTCGAGACATAGCTCCTGGCCCCGCCTCTTCACTGGCCGCTACTGGGTCACTCTCCCTGCGCCATGAGCTTTATCATACCTCTTCTTAAAGCTGTGTATGGAACCTGCCTCCACTACATCGCTTCCCAAGCTATTCCACTTCCCGACTACTCTGTGACTGAAGAAATACTTCCTAACATCCCTGTGATTCATCTGAGTCTTCAACTTCCAACTGTGTCCCCTTGTTGCTGTGTCCCATCTTTGGAACATTCTGTCTCTGTCAACCTTGTCAATTCCTCTCAGTATTTTATATGTCGTTATCATGTCCCGCCTATCTCTCCTGTCCTCCAGTGTCGTCAGGTCGATTTCCCTTAACCTCTCCTCGTAGGACATACCCCTTAGCTCCGGGACTAGTCTTGTTGCAAACCTTTGCACTTTCTCTAGTTTCTTTACGTGCTTGGATAAATGTGGGTTCCAAACTGGTGCTGCATACTCCAGTATGGGCCTAACGTACACAGTGTACAGGGTCCTGAACGATTCTTTATTAAGATGTCGGAATGCTGTTCTTAGGTTTGCTAGGCGCCCGTATGCTGCAGCAGTTATTTGGTTGATGTGCGCCTCAGGAGATGTGCCTGGTGTTATACTCACCCCAAGATCTTTTTCCTTGATTGAAGTTTGTAGTCTCTGGCCCCCTAGACTGTACTCCGTCTGCGGTCTTCTTTGCCCTTCCCCAATCTTCATGACTTTGCACTTGGTTGGGTTGAACTCCAGGAGCCAATTGCTGGACCAGGCTTGCAGCCTATCCAGATCCCTTTGTAGTTCTGCCTGGTCCTCTTCCGATTGAATTCTTCTCATCAACTTCACATCATCTGCAAACAGGGATACTTCGGAGTCTATTCCTTCCGTCATGTCGTTCACAAACACCAGAAACAGCACCGGTCATAGGACTGACCCCTGTGGAACCCCACTCGTCACCGGCGCCCACTCTGACACCTCGCCACGGACCATGACTCGCTGCTGTCTTCCTGACAGGTATTCCCTGATCCATTGTAGTGCCTTCCCTGTTATCCCTGCCTGGTCCTTCAGCTTCTGCACTAATCTCTTGTGTGGGACTGTGTCAAACGCCTTCTTACAGTCCAAGAATATGCAATCTACCCACCCCTCTCTCTCTTGTCTTTCTGCTGTCACCCTGTCATAGAACTGCAGTAGGTTTGTGACACAGGATTTCCCGTCCCTGAAACCGTGTTGGCCTTCGTTGATAAGCTCATTCCTTTCTAGGTGCTCCACCACTCTTCTCCTGATAATCTTCTCCATGACCTTGCATACTATACATGTCAGTGACACTGGTCTGTAGTTTAGTGCTACGTTTCTGTCTCCTTTTTTAAAAATTGGAACTACATTTGCTGTCTTCCATACCTCTGGTAGTTGCCCTGTTTCGATTGACGTGTTGAAGATTGTTGTTAGGGGTACACATAGCTCCTCTGCTCCCTCTCTCAGGACCCATGGAGAAATGTTGTCCGGCCCCATCGCCTTTGAGGTATCTAGCTCGCTTAGTAGCCTCTTCACTTCCTCCTCAGTTGTGTGTATCGTGTCCAGCACCTGATGGTGTACCCTACCTCTCCTCCTTTCTGGAGGCCCTTCTATTTCCTCTGTGAACACCTCTTTGAATCTCATGTTGAGCTCCTCACACACTTCGTGGTCATTTCTTGTGACCTCCCCTCCTTCCTTCCTCAGCCTGATCACCTGGTCCTTGACTGTTGTTCTCCTCCTGATGTGGCTGTACAACAGCTTTGGGTCAGATTTTGCTTTCGCTCCTATGTCATTTTCGTATTGTCTTTGGGCTTGCCTTCTTACCTGTGCATATTCATTTGTGGCTCTACGACTGCTCTCCTTATTCTCCTGGGTTCTTTGCCTTCTATACTTCTTCCATTCCCTGGCACACTTGGTTTTGGCTTCCCTGCACCTTTGGGTGAACCATGGGCTCATCCTGGCTTTTTCGCTTTTCCTGTTACCCTTGGGTATAAACCTCTCCTCAGCTTCTGTGCAAATTGTTGTCATGTATTCCATCATCTCGTTTACCGACTTCCCTGCCAGCTCTCTGTCCCACTGAACTCCGTGCAGGAAGTTCTTCATGCCCACGTAGTCACCTTTCTTGTAGTTTGGCTTCATTTGTGCAGCCCTTCCTGCTTCCCCCTCCACTTGTAACTCTACTATGTAGTCGAAGCTTAGAACCATATGATCACTGGCCCCAAGGTGGCTTTCATGTGTGATGTCCTCAATATCTGCGCTACTCAGGGTGAATACTAGGTCCAGTCTCGCTGGCTCGTCCTCCCCTCTCTCTCTGGTATTGTCCCTTACATGTTGGTACATGAGATTTTCCAGTACCACCTCCATCATTTTAGCCCTCCATGTTTCTTGGCCCCCATGTGGTTCTAAGTTCTCCCAATCGATTTCCTTATGGTTGAAGTCACCCATGATCAGTAGCTTCGCCCTGCTCGCATGAGCCCTTCTGGCCAATTCGGCCAGTGTGTCAACCATCGCTCTATTACTCTCATCATACTCTTGCCTTAGTCTCCTGCTGTTCTGTGGTGGGTTATACATCACTGCAATTATCACCTTTGGACCTCCGGACTGAAGTGTTCCTATTATACAATCTCCTGCTTCTCCTCTGTCCCCTCTCTCCAGCTCTTCAAAATCCCATCTGTTTTTGATCAGCAGTGCCACTCCTCCACCCTTTCTGTTCCCTCTGTCTTTCCTCAGGATCTGGTGTGTGTGTGTGTGTGTGTGTGTGTGTGTGTGTGTGTGTGTGTACTCACCTAGTTGTACTCACCTAGTTGTGGTTGCAGGGGTCGAGTCATAGATCCTGGCCCCGCCTCTTCACTGGCCGCTACTGGGTCACTCTCCCTGCGCCATGAGCTTTATCATACTTCTTCTTAAAGCTATGTATGGAACCTGCCTCCACTACATCGCTTCCCAAGCTATTCCACTTCCCGACAACTCTGTGACTGAAGAAATACTTGCTAACATCCCTGTGATTCATCTGAGTCTTCAACTTCCAACTGTGACCCTAGTTGCTGTGTCCCATCTCTGGAACATTCTGTCTCTGTCCAACATGTCAATTCCTCTCAGTATCTTATATGTCGTTGTCATGTCCTCCCTATCCAGTGTGTGTGTGTGTGTGTACTCACGAATTTGTACATACATATTTTTGGTTGGAAGGGTCGAGTGTATGTGAGGGGGAGATAAGGGGCCATCTAGCAAGTCTTTTAGATGACTGAGTATTAAATATTATTATTCAGAGTAAACTCACCTTGGAAACGAGTAATTCTGGTTTATAGTAGTGGTAGATGGGGACTGTCCTGGGCTTGACATTCTCCATATCAATGTCTCTTATCACTAGTTTATAGTAGTGGTAGATGCGGACTGTCCCGGGCTTGACATTCTCCACATCAATGTCTCTTATCACTGGTTTATAGTAGTGGTAGATGCGGACTGTCCCGGGCTTGACATTCTCCACATCAATGTCTCTTATCACTGGTTTATAGTAGTGGTAGATGCGGACTGTCCGGGCTTGACATTCTCCACATCAATGTCTCTTATCACTGGTTTATAGTAGTGGTAGATGCGGACTGTCCCGGGCTTGACATTCTCCACATCAATGTCTCTTATCACTGGTTTATAGTAGTGGTAGATGGGGACTGTCCGGGCTTGACATTCTCCACATCAATGTCTCTTATCACTGGTTTATAGTAGTGGTAGATGCGGACTGTCCGGGCTTGACATTTACATCAATGTCCTTATCACTGGTTTATAGTAGTGGTAGATGGGACTGTCCCGGCTTGACATTCTCCACATCAATGTCTTATCACTGGTTTATAGGTAGATGGTGTGGGGACTTCTCCACTTCAATTCTCTATCTCTTTATGGTTTTAGTAGTGGGATGCGGCTTGACATTCTCCACATCAATCTCTTATCATGGTTTATAGTGGGTAGATGGGGACTGCCGGTCTTCCCACATCATTCTTTATCACTGGTTTATAGTAGTGGTGATGGGACTGTCGGGCTTGACATTCTCCACATCAATGTCTCTTATCACTGGTTTATAATGTAGATGGGGAGTCCGGGACATGTCCTAATGTTCATTTCAGTATGTTGTAATGGACTTTCACTAGTTTCAATCATGTCGCTTACTGTTTAAAGAACTGTCCGGGCTTGACAGTTTAATCAATGTTCATCACTGGTTTATAGTAGTGGTCATGCATGGCTTCGGCTTGACATTCTCACATCATGTTATATACTGGTGATTGATGTCCAGCAATGCTTCTCGACTTGTTTCATATAGTTTGATGCCTGGTTGACATTCTCCACATCAATGTCTCTTATCACTGGTTTATAGTGGTAGATGGGCTTACACGGCTTATCACATCAATGTTCATCACTGGTTTATAGAGTGTAGATGGACTGTCCTGGTTTCTATCAATGTTTATCTGTTTATAGTTGGTAGATGCGGACTCCAGTTGACATTTCCACATAATGTCTTATCATGGTTTATAGTAGTGGTAATGGGACTGTCCGGTTGAATTCACATCAATGTCTTTCACTGGATTTAATATGGCTTAATCCTGGTTAAGTTGGTAATGGTCTCCCTGATTCTTATCAATGGTTTATCAGTTTGGTGAGATGCACTGTGGCTTGACATTCTCCACATCAATTCTCTTATCCTGGTTTATAGTAGTGGTAGATGGGGACTGTCCCGGGCTTGACATTTCCACAAATGTCTTTCCTGGTTTATAGTTGTAGATGGGACTGTCCCGGTTGCTTTCACATCAATGCTTTACTGGTTTATGTATGTGTCAGTGGATTCACATCAAGGTCTTTCAGGTTTAATAATGTTAATCACTGTTTATATTGCAAGGGGCTTGTCCTGGTTGCATGTACTCCAGATGTCTCTTATCCTGGTTTATAGTATGGTAGTGGACTGTCCTGGGTTGACATTCTCACATCAATTCTCTATCACTGGTTTATAGTAGTGTGTATGGGTCCTCATTCTCTGTTTTATAGGTATGAGTGATTCCTCATTCTATCAGTTATATGGTATGTGGTGATCCAATCTCACTGTTTGTAATGGAGTGCTGTCCTAATTCTCATCATGTTATAGTATGTAGTGATGGTTCCTAATTTCTATGTTTATAGTATGTAGTGGGATGGCTCGCTACATTTCTCATGTTTTATATGGTATGATGTGGCTCGCTACTTTCAATAAGTCTTCGTTAATTAATGATGTCTCATTATAGTTAATGTTGTGTTATCTCTTATAATCTCTATTTTCTTTATCAATCGCTCTTAATTATAGTTATGTGAGTAATGATCTAATCCCATCTTTTATTAGATGGGCTCGGCTTACTTCTTAACCTTATTTAAGGGTCCGCTGCCTTGACTTTTATAATGTCTTATACTGTTTAAGTAGTGTAATACTTCGCTTGACATTCTCCATCACTCTATCATGGTTTATATATGAATGACTTCCCCTTAATTCCATAATGTCCTTACACTGGTTTAAATGTAATCTGCCGCTTGCATCTCACATCATGTCTTACATTTTATATATGATGGACTTCGGCTGACATTCCATAATTCTCTTCCTGTTTATATAGGGTAAGCTTCGCTTGACTTCCCTCTTATCACTGTTATAGTAGTGGTAGATGGACTGTCGGCTATTCTCACATCAATGTCTCTTATACTGGTTTATAGTAGTGGTAGATGGACTGTCGCTGCATTCCATCAATGTCTATCACTTTTATAGTGTAGATGGGGACGTCGCGCTTCTCAATCAATGTCTTTTCATGGTTTATATAGGTAGATGACTGTCGTTGCATTCCACATCATGTCTTATCACTGGTTTATAGTGGAGTGGGATGTCGGGCTTGACATTCTCACATCAAGTCTCTTATCACTGGTTATAGTAGTGGTAGATGGGATGTCGGCTTGAATCTCACTCAGCTTTCACTTTATATGGTAATGACTGTCCGCTATTCTCAACATTCTCTTCACTTTATATAGTAATACGTCGCTGATCTCCACACAGCTCTACTTTAAGTGTAATGGACTCCTTGACATTCACATTGTCTCTGTTTTATAGATAACTCCTTAATTCACATAATGTCCTTACACTGTTAAATTAATCTGTCTATCACTCATGCTTATTTTATATATACTCGCTTACATTCCATCATCTTTCCTCTTTAATAGGAATGCTTCCTTGACTCTGGACTGTCCCGGGCTTGACATTCTCCACATCAATGTCTCTTATCACTGGTTTATAGTAGTGGTAGATGCGGACTGTCCCGGCTTTACATTCTCCACATCAATGTCTCTTATCACTGGTTTATAGTAGTGGTAGATGCGGACTGTCCCGGGCTTGACATTCTCAACATCAATGTCTCTTATCACTGGTTTATAGTAGTGGTAGATGCGGACTGTCCGCTTGACATTCTCACATCAATGTCTCTTATCACTGGTTTATAGTAGTGGTAGATGGGGACGTCCCGGCTTGACATTCTCCACATCAATGCTCTTATCACTGGTTTATAGTAGTGGTAGATGGGACTGTCCCGGGGTTGACATTCTCCACTCAATGTCCTTTCCGTTTATATAGTGGTATACTGTCCCCTTGACATTCTCCACATCAATGTCTCTTAAAAAAAAAAAAAAAAAAAAAAAAAAAAAAAAAAAAAAAAAAAAAAAAAAAAAAAAAAAAAAAAAAAAAAAAAAAAAAAAAAAAAAAAAAAAAAAAAAAAAAAAAAAAAAAAAAAAAAAAAAAAAAAAAAAAAAAAAAAAAAAAAAAAAAAAAAAAAAAAAAAAAAAAAAAAAAAAAAAAAAAAAAAAAAAATTGACATTCTCCACATCAAGTCTCTTATCACTGGTTTATAGTAGTGGTAGATGGGACTGTCCCGTTGATTCCCCATCATTCTCTTATCACTGTTTATTTATACTGTCCCTTACATTCTCAACTCGTCTCTTTGCAACTTTTCTTTAGAATCTCCCGGATGACAGTATCATCACAAAAGTAACTGTGTCAACTCCCATTTTGCATTTAATTCCCCATAATTTAATCCGACCCTCTCCCCAACATCCCTAGCATTTACTTCTTACAACCCCATCTATAATAGTATTAAACTATCCACGGTGACATTACACTCCACATCAAGACCTACTTTACCGAGAATTTCTCTCCTGACACCTAACCTGAGCCTCACTATCCTCATAAAAACTCTTACAGCCTTCAGTAACTTACTACCTATTCATACACTTGCAACATTTGCCACATTGCTCCCCTTCCACTCTATCATATGCCTTTTCTAATCCAAATGCAATAAAAACTTCTCACCTTTTTTCTAAATACTGTTCACATATATGCTTCACTGTAAACACTTGATCTAACATCCCTACCACTCTAAAGCCTCCTTGCTCATCTGCAATCCTACTCTCTGTCTTACCTCTAATTCTTTCAATAATAACCCTGCCATACACTTTACCTGGTATACTCAGTAAACTTATTCCCCTATAATTTTTACACTCTCTTTTTTCCCTCTTCCCTTTATATAAAGGAACTATACATGCTCTCTCCCAATCCCTAGGTACCTTCCCCTCTTTCATACATTTATTAAACAAAAATACCAACCACTCCAGCACTATATCCCCCCCTGCTTTTAACATTTCTGTCATGATTCCGTCAATTCCAGCTGCTTTACCCCCTTTCATTCTAAGTAATGCCTCACGCACCCCCCCCACACTCACATCCTGTTCTTCTTCACTCCTAAACGATGTTGTACCTCCCTGGCCAGTACATGAAATTACCGCCTCCCTTTTTTCATCGACATTTAAAAGTTCCTCAAAATATTCCCGCCATCTATCCAATACCTCCAGCTCCCCATCTACTAACTCCCCTACTCTGTTTTTAACTGACAAATCCATTCGTCCCCTAGGCTTTCTTACCTTGTTTATCTCACTCCAATAAATTTTCTTGTTTTCAGCAAAATTTCTTGACAGAGCCTCTCCCATTCTTTCATCCGCTCTTCTTTTGCACTCTCTCACCATTCTCTTCACCTTTCTTTTACTCTCCATATACTCTGCTCTTCTATCAACACTTCTGTTTTGTAAAAACCTCTCATAAGCTTTCTTTTTCTCTTTTATCACACCCTTTACTTCTTCATTCCACCACTCACTCCTCTTTCCTCCTGCACCCACCCTCCTATAGCCACAAACTTCTGCCCCACATTCTAATACTGCATTTTTAAAACTATCCCAACTCTCTTCAACCCCCCCACTACTCCTACTTGCACTAGCCCACCTTTCTGCCAATAGTTGCTTATATCTCACCCTAACTTCCTCCTCCCTTAGTTTATACACTTTTACCTCTCTCTTACTTGCTGTTGCCATTTTCTTTTTGTCCCATCTACCTTTTACCCTAACTGTAGCTACAACCAAATAATGATCTGATATATCCGTTGCCCCTCTATAAACATGTACATCCTGAAGCCTACTCATCAACCTTTTATCCACCAATACATAATCCAACAAACTACTTTCCTTACGTGCTATATCATACCTTGTATATTTATTTATCCTCTTTTTCATAAAATATGTATTACTTATTACCAAACCTCTTTCTACACATAGCTCAATTAATGGTTCCCCATTTACATTTACCCCCGGCACCCCAAATTTACCTACTACTCCATCCACAACATTTTTACCCACTTTAGCATTAAGATCCCCAACCACAATTACTCTCTCACTTGGTTCAAAACTCCCCACACACTCACTCAACATTTCCCAAAATCTCTCTCTCTCCTCTACACTTCTCTCTTCTCCAGGTGCATAAACACTTACTATAACCCACTTTTCACATCCAACCTTTATTTTACTCCACATAATCCTTGAATTTATACATTTATATTCCTTCTTTACCTGCCATAACTGATTATTCAACATTATTGCCACTCCTTCTTTAGCTCTAACTCTATTTGAAACCCCTGATCTAATCCCATTTATTTCTCCCCACTGAAACTCTCCTACCCCCTTCAGCTTTGTCTCACTTAAAGCCAGGACATCCAGCTTCTTTTCAGTCATAACATCTACAATCATCTCTTTCGTATCATTCGCACAACATCCACGCACATTCAAACATCCCACTTTGACGGTTTTCTTCTTTTTCTTTTTAGTAAGCTATACAGGAAAAGGGGTTACCAGCCCATTGTTCCCGGCATTTTAGTTGACTTTTACAACACGCATGGCTTACGGAGGAAAGATTCTTATTCCACTTCCCCATGGATATGAAAGGGAAAAGCAATAAGAACAAGAACTATTAAGATAAAATCAAAGAAAACTCAGATGAGTGTGTATACATAAACGTGGACATGTTTGCGTAGTGTGACCTAAGTGTAAGTATAAGTAGCAAGACGTACCTGAAATCTTGCATGTTTATGAGACAGAAAAAAGACACCAGCAATCCTACCATCATGTAAAACAGTTTCAGGTTTCTGCTTCACAGTCACCTGGCAGGATGGTAGTACCTCCCTGGGTGGTTGCTGTCTACCAACCTACTACATATTCGAAAATATTTTTAATAAGTTAGATATACAGTAAATCAGACACATTACGGTGATCGAAATAGAGCGAATTAGTTTTATGGAAAGACGAATACTGATGCGGAATATATTCTCTGAAAATAATTAATGCTGATAATAACTATTGATGCAATTTATATGAAGACTAAGAGCAGAAACAAGGAATATAGATGTAAATATACTCCTCTCGGTGTACATACTCTGATTGCTTCTTCAAATTATTTGAGTTCAACAGAGAACACGAAACAGCATAAAGGAACCAAAGTTCAATTACAGATAATGAATTTGCCAAGTATCCTCATACACCTTTTGCCAGCCAGGTAAAAATATTTCATCGCTCTATTAAAGCGATATCTCGCTACGATGAATGTCGCAACTTCATCCAGATGAAAACCTACAAATCAGAGAACAGAGACGATGATTCTTAGCATTTCGGACAGAGTTTATCTAAAATTCTGTCACTTTGCTCGACCAAGTCTATTAACGTTTCTTAGAACATCTCTGCTCATCCTGCTCAGCCCAGATCAGTCTAACAGCCTCCCATCATGTCTCATCAACCCATCTACTAGCTGTCTGCCACCCACAACTTCCTGCTGTGATCTTCTGAAAGCCATCGTAATCATTGAAATAAAATAATTGAGTGAGTTTTGTGAGGAAATGAAGTATAGGGATAATTTTTAGTGTAGAGTTGGCAGTCTTTAGCGACATCGTTAGTGTTCCTGATTAAACCCAACACAACCATATTCTATCTCTTCACCTACTCCATTTGCAGCCCAACTCTTTTTTATACAGCCATGTTTGTCACTGCCTTACGAAGGGTGTTATTGTTTCAGCCACTAAACGCCACCAGACCGCCACTATGCAAACTACCTGTGAAGTGTAGATGCTTTTCACCTTGGCTGTACTCGGTAATCACCTCAATTAATTCTTGTTCTATTTTGGTAGGTAATGTAAGGTGGTGCCTTCTCTTGAAGGCAACACCTTTAATTGGAAATTTACCCAAACACTGGGAACATAATAAAACATAATGACTTCTTCTAATAGAGGCTCTTCTGATACATTTAATCCAGCTGTATAAGTTCCACAATGGGGTTATACATCAAAGATGGCTGGTTCCTGTCAGACTCATGTGACGTAACTTATTAAAGTTTCTGAAGTAAATATCAGAGAAACTAAAGTCCCAAAAAAATGGAATTCATTACCTATGATTACCAAAGAAACCCTGTCTGTACATCAATTCAAAACTTTGCTGAAAAGCCACCTACTCACCCAAAACTAAATACAAAATACTTAACATTGCCTACAAAGTAAATAAATCACTTTCCACTTTCCCAAAATAACATTATTCACTGTGTTACTCCCTTAGCCTCAAAACCCCTCACACAATTGCTCAAAAAACAATAATTTCTCAACTTAATCTAGTGCAAATGTTGAAACTTATATCTCATAAATGTATATCTCATAAATGCAACCTAATCTAACTTTGTTCCTACAACATTACCAAATAAAGAAATCCATTCTCATGTACTCATGTGCTCCTTGTAACTCATCTAATGTCCATATAAACTGTTATTGCAACACAAATAATTAATATTATTTGTTTGATATGATTTAATAAATTGCATTGCTACAAATAATAAATTATTATGTTGATATATTATAAAACTGTAATGCTTCAAATTTTTAAAAGTATTATGTTTCAAAATTGTTATGTTCAAATTATGTTCAAATTTCATAGCTTAAATACTCAACTATACTTAAATTGTAAATTGTTTACTATAATTTTTACCATTTAGTTGCAAGTTAATTTTAAGTTTGCCCACAATGCTCTACATATGAGGGGATTTTGGCACGTACACCCCATTCTTATAACTCATTGTACATCTTTGTATCGTGTCATTAAACTATTATTATTATTATTATTATTATTATTATTATTATTATTATTATTATTATTATTATTATTATTATTATTATTATTATTATTATTATTATTATTATTATTATTATTATTATTATTATTATTATTATTATAACGTTCTTATCAGACAACAATCTAAAATAAAACCCATTTTTCTTTTGTCTTTCTCAAAATTTCTAATTTGAATTTAAAACAAATCAAATAAACAGTCCATCTTTGGAGTAGATACATATTTCAGCATTAATCGGTATCGTAATTCAAAGGAAGAAACTGTCGAATACATTCTTATATAAGTATAAGTGTCGTCTGATCATCCCAATGGTTTTGATAAATGTCTTCTAGTTATTCTTAGTAAATGCTAAGAGACAATCCTTAAGATTTTTTATTATTTTTCCGTCTCGGGTGTTTTCACTCATTGTAAGACATTTATGAAGCTCAAGAATAGTGTTTTTGGTCGGAAATGTCTTCCGATATTAATAAATATAATAATTTTTGTCATTTAAAAGTAGATCTGAAAGACCCCAATGGTTAAAATGCGAATCTTTAAAGTTCATCTGTGGCTGTGAGTATGGTCAGTCTTCTTACCCCTTGTTTTTCAGAAGGCCTTTAAAACATTTTAAGGTTAATAGATTATGCTTCCAGTTTTACAGAGGCTGTTCTCCTAAAGTCAGTTACCTCCATCTAAGCTGCAGAATCATTACTATTTTAAGCTTAGGTATACTAAGAGAAATTCTTAAATGTCGCTAAGCACAGATTACTTCTGAGCTTATAGACCAAGTTTAAAAACTTGTTGGAATCAAGCCTTTATTTACCACACCCTACCGCCCAAGTTTCAATGAGAGTGCAACGTAATTCTATTCTAAAGTTATTACACAAGAAACTTTGATCTCTTTTGCCGATGGAGTAGTGTAATTACTTACGAAGTTCGCTATGCGAGAAGTTCCAAGTGTCTTTCTAACATTTGGAACTTTCACCTTTCAAAATACTTACGGATGACAAGCTCGAGGTCCATTACATATCCGAAATGAATTGTTGTTAGAAAATGATATTCATATAGACGTTCGAACAACATATTTTCTTTTTGGTCTCCGAGATAAAATGGAAGAGACATCTGGTTTAGTTTTAAATACCTAAATACAGTATTTCTTTTGAGATTTGTAAAACTAGCTTTGAAGTTTTGGTCCTTTTAACAGTCAAAACTAATAAATCACTATTTTCATTACATGGACAATATAAATTAGTTAATGTTTGTTATGAAGTTGATTATCTTTTGGGTTTCCAGGTTAACCATGAGCTGCATCACGTAAACATCAACAAGTTGTTCCACGACAGACACGCTGATGTCTGCTTCAACATCTTTGACAGACACGCTGATGTCTGCTTCAACTTCTTTGACAGACACGCTGATGTCTGCTTCAACTTCTTTGACAGTCATATTTTGATATTCTTTTAACCAAGATCATGAAGACTGTAATATTTGTATAATAAAGAGTCATTCTAATCGCTGTAAAATATACCCAGATTTCATTTGGGTGGAACCATCAAATTTGTATTCCACTTTTAATATTAATTATAAACTTTCTCATAAACAAATGTCAAGAGTGAGTGGTTTAGTTAATTCTTTCTCAGATGTGTTTACGAAGCTTACTGAACTTACTAACATTGTTATTCATAAAATTGTACTAACAACAGTGAGATAATTAAAAGAAAACTTTATGCAGTCCCCGTTCATATACGAGGTCATTTTTGACAAAGAAGTTGAGAAGCTAATAGGCCTAAATATCATAGGTCCTTTCCAGTGAGCTTCCTCTTCACAAGGTGCCATGGTTACGAAGAGAGTAAACAAACCTGAGTGAGATGCCGCGTAAACGTACGTTTGTACACGCTGGTTATAACTCGTCTGGTTATAATGCTCAATGACTCATTAATGCATACATCTATATTGACCATGTATTTTATGCATACATACATATATGCATACACAGATGCATGTTATTTATATATTAATTCATACACAAATTTATAATATTTATTAATACATTTATACATACCTATGTACACAAAATAGATACATCCCTCCATATACTGAAAGTATATTGACTATACATAAATGCATAGAACATAACTACTGTCTGTAGATACATGCATGAATTCATCAATAATATCCACAGATACAAGTTGTGTATTGAACACAGAATACATGCATACATACTGTATACTCTCCTTAGATACATGAATTCCTTCATGTCAGCTCATGCTACTAATCAGTCATTATGTTACTATGGCTTAGACAGCCACATCTGTGACTATGAAACACAAACTCTTTATTTTACTGTTTTTTTTCCCGTTGGTTCCCGTTTTCGGTTCACATTCCAAATTAATCGAATTTATGTATTATTTAATTTATTGGCGTAAATGAATGTTAAAATTGTTAATTATTTTTAATGACCAATATCGTATCCTAACCAAACCTAAAAAAAAAAAAAAAAAAAAAATGGCTAAAAAACAGTACGTAATAAATTGACTTAGAATTTAGGAGGACGGATTGATACATGCCAGAATGCATCTATACAGACCATACATACACGTAAACAAACATTCAGAGAGTTAATTAAGCAAGTTACCTTTCTTCATCAAAGTGAGAAGCTTCTTGGTAAATTCTGGTGTAGATAGGTGTGTAACCTTCAGGAACTGCATAATGAAAATGAAGGGAGCGAAGTTGACCATATTTTGTTCGCCACACCCACGAGGCAGATGGATCAGCTTTTCAAGGTTCTGTAAGAAAAATAATAAGGTGATTTATTGTTAGTGGAAATCACAATTGCTGTGTGATGATGATCAAACTAAATGCAAATTATGTGATCAGGCATATGGTCACTGTCTTGAACACTATGTGCTGAATTGTCCACTTACGGAGGAATATAGAGATAGACAGTATAATAACCTATGTGACATGTCAAGATATCTTATTAGTGAAGGTAGGATACCACTTATACTAAGCAAATTTCCTAAATTTGCTTGTAACAGATAAGTTAACTGTAGATATAAATCCAAATTAATTTCCATGAACGTGCCTATCTGTGCTCATGATAATGCGAGCACAGATGGGCATGTTTGTGGAGCAACTTGCAATGTGAACAGACTGACTGATGTTGTAGTGGCCAGGCTTAGGATTGGCTACAGGTACTTTTGACAGTTTGGGACACACAGATGATGATCAAACAAAATGCAAATTATGTGATCAGGCATATGGTCACTGTCTTGAACACTATGTGCTTAATTGTGCACTTATTGAGGAATATAGAGATAGACAGTATAATAACCTATGTGACATGTCAAGATATCTTATTCATGAAATAAGATACCAATTGGACTAAGCAAATTTCCTAAATTTGCTTGTAACAGATAATTGAAATGTAGATATAAACCCAAATGTACAATTGTTAACCCCATTGGGGCCTAGTGCCTAGTGCCTAGTGAGGACGTGTCTAGTGCACTCTCTGTGGAGACTTTTCTACTGTGCTTCCGTTCTTAGCTACCTGATATTGGATGATGGTTTCCCTCGACTACGAGCAGCTATATCTCCAACTTAAGGCGGAATTAACGGAAGCTAGAAGAGAAATTCAACGATTGAAGGGTATATGCAAGGATTATCCCCGGAACAATGTCGCCGATGATCAGACCAACGAATGGATGCTAGTCGGTTCTGAAGGGACGAAGCTGAAGTTCAAGAAGGTCCAGGAGACTGCTGTGAAAACCAGCAACTCTTTTTCCTTGTTATCAGACGAATGTGAAGACATCCCAGCGATGACCATCTCTTCAAAGACCGTCGAGAACGTCATGCACACCACCAGTCGAGGTAAGAACATTGTTTTAGTTGGGGATAGTCAGATTAGGTTTATGGATAGGGAATTTTGTCTAAAGGATAGGAATAGGAGGCAGAGGGTATGTTATCCAGGGGCTGGGATGCAGGATATTGTTAGCCGTCTGAACGACATCATGAGAGGAAATGGGAGCAATCCTATTATCTGTCTCAGTGCTGGAGGCAATGATGTTAGAAGACGTAGGAGTGAGGAGCTATAGATCAGCAATAGACAGAATTAGGAAGAAGGGTGGGAACCCTGTCATATGTGGTGTTTTGCCAAGGAGAGGAGTTGGAAATGAATGGTTGTCCAGGGCAATTGGTGTCAATTACCGGCTGGACAAATACTGTAAGGAAAATGCAGTAACATTCATAGACAACTGGGACCTCTTCTATGGCAGAAATGACATGTATGCCATGGATGGGGGTTCACTTATCTAGGTCTGGGGTGGGGGCACTGGCAACTGCAGTGGAGGTAGCTGTTAGGGCTTTAAACTAGAAAAAGTTAGTGGTATGGGTTATAGGGAGGAAACAGTGAAGTCCCAATGTAGTAATGTTATAAATTCTAGGGGAACTAGTAATAGACAGAATAAGGTGGATATTAGAAAGTCAGTGGCACTAGGTGACAAGGACAGTAATAGGTATAGTAGAAAAACAGAAATGAGCAGGAAGGGTAAAGAGAAAGGAGGGTCTTTAAGTGTATATTACACCAATAGTCGTAGTGCTAGGAATAAGATGGACGAGTTGAGATTAGTTGTAAGTACTGGTAATATTGATGTTTTTGCAATAACTGAGACATGGTTTAATATGAAAAATCGGGATATGCCTACCGAATGTCACATTCAGGGTTTTAAATTGTTCCAAGTAGACAGAAGTATCGGGAAGAGGGGTGGGGTGGCACTGTATGTCCGTGATCATTTAAATTGTTGCAAAAAAACGGGTATAAAGTCTGAAATAACACATACAGAGTCTGTCTGGATAGAATTTTCAGAGGGGTGCGAAAAATTGATTTTAGGCGTGATTTACCGTCCTCCAAACTTAGATAGGGAACAAGGGAGATTACTTTGGGAGGAAATTGTTAAGGCCAGAAGACACGATAACGTAGTAATTCTAGGGGACTTTAACTTTAGTCAGATTGATTGGAATTTCTTGACAGGGAATTTAGAATCTAACGACTATTTAGAAGTTGTTCAGGATTGCTTTTTGAACTAGTTTGTGACAGAACCTACAAGGGGAAATAATCTACTTGACTTGGTTCTGGCAAGCAAGGAAACCCTTGTTAATAATTTAGAAATTACAGAGGAACTCGGCTCAAGCGACCATAAGTCAATTAAATTTAGCATTGAATGGATGTATGATAGTAGGGATAATTCAGTAACGGTCCCAGATTTTCGCTTAGCAGATTATATTGGACTTAGAGAATACTTATCAACTGTGGACTGGGGTAACGAAGAGAGGTATCAATATGACAGTTTTCTTAATACTATACAGGTTGCCCAAAGAACATTTATCCCGTATAAAGAAATTAGATCAAGTAGAAATGACCCAAAATGGATGAATAATAGGCTCAAATATCTTTTAGGGCAGAAGAAAGGAATTTATAGTTGCATAAAAAGAGGTGAGGGTCATCTTATAAATCAGTATACTGACTTTAAGAGGGACGTTAAAAAGGGGATAAGAAAAGCTAAACAGGACTATGAAATTAAAGTTGCTAGGGATTCAAAAACTAACCCAAAAAATTTTTTCCAGGTTTATAGATCAAAAGTTAGGGATTAGATAGGTCCCCTTAAAAATAACTCTGGGCATCTTACTGACAAGGAGAATGATATGTGCTCTATTTTTAATAATTATTTTCAGTTTTCACGCAGGAAGATACTAATAATATCCCAGAATTTAATTTTTACATAGGCCCAGAAGATAAATTATGTAATATCACAGTCACTAGTGAAATGGTTATGAAACAACTAGACCGACTGAAACAAAATAAATCGCCAGGTCCTGATGAGCTTTTTGCAAGGGTTCTTGAGAAATGCAAAATGGAACTCTGTGAACCAATATCTAACATTTTTAATTTATCTCTTCAAACAGGTGTAGTGTCTGATATGTGGAAGATGGCTAATGTAATTCCTATTTTTAAAGCAGGGGACAAGTCACTACCGTCAAATTACCGCCCAATAAGCCTAACCTCAATTGTAGGGAAATTACTAGTCAATTATAGCTGATATTATGGGGAAGTGGAATAGAATTCTTCCTCCGTAAGCCATGCGTGTCGTAAGAGGCGACTAAAATGCTGGGAGCAAGGGGCTAGTATCCCCTTCTCCTGTATATATTACTAAATGTAAAAGGAGAAACTTTCGTTTTTCCTTTTGGGCCACCCTGCCTCGGTGGGAAACCCTGCCTCGGTGGGCCACCCTGCCTCAGTGGGCCACCCTGCCTCGGTGGGCCACCCTGCCTCGGTGGGCCACCCTGCCTCGGTGGGCCACCCTGCCTCGGTGGGCCACCCTGCCTCGGTGGGCCACCCTGCCTCGGTGGGCCACCCTGCCTCGGTGGGAAACAGCCGACGTGTTGAAAGAAGAAAAAGAAAAATTATTAGAAGCCATCTAGATAACCATAATTTGTAATAATATTGGTAGAATTACCGACAATATGTTAAGTAAAAGGACACAATTGCAACTAATGTGACATTTTATTGTGGCAACGTTTCGCTCTCCAGGAGCTTTGTCAAGCCGTTACAAGCGATATATGGACACAGTTGGCATATATATACTCTCAAGGTGAGGTGAAAAAACTAGTGGTGGTAGAAGTAGTAGTGATATAAGTAGTATTAGTAGTAGTAGTAGAAGTAATACAATAAGGTAGAACAATCAATATGCACATGAGTAAAAGGTGATAAAACAAATACTTGGGTAGTATAACAATAGGTTAGACAAATATTTCTGCTGGAGGTTGAAATATAGAAGGCCAGTAGGAGTGTTCCACATCTACGATGTGCTAAATTAGCAGGAGAGACTATGTGATGGTAGGGTTTACTGTTTTCAGGAGGATTCTTACTAAGACTTCAGAGATGGTGAAGCTGCCTTTGTTTTGTTTAATTGTGTTAGAAACAGAGATAAGTGCTGATTCAAGGCATTTTCGTCTACGGAAATTAATTTCTTTGATTACTAGTCGGGCGTCTTTGAATTTCATGAGATGATTGTTGGAATTTCGGTGTTGTACGCAGGCGTTGTTCAGGTTATCGTTTCTGCATGCATTAATGTGTTCATTGATGCGTGTCTCGAGGTTTCTTGCTGTTTCTCCTACATAAATTCTGTCGCAGCCTCCACAGGGTATAGTGTAGACCCCTGCGTTGACTGGTTCATGGTGCTTGGATTTAGTCTTGGTTAGATCCTTAATAGAAGTACTGGAAGCGATGGCGACTCTAGTGTTAGCTTGTGCAAATACTTTAGAAATGTTGGATGCAACCTGGCTGTTGGGAAGAATTATAACTTTGTTTGGAGTGGAGTTGACGCGTGGAGAATTAATGATCTGAAGAGCTCTTTACTTACAATCTTTGATGAAAAAGGAAGGAAAATGTAAATCAGTGTTGTATTCACTGGTGTTGAGTATGACGACTCCACCTCCTATGTCGGCGGTGGTGACGAGGAATGTACATACATTCACCAAACCTTCACTGATTTACATTTTCCTTCCTTTTACTCATGTGCATATTGATTGTTCTACCTTATTGTATTACTTCTACTACTACTACTACTACTAATACTACTTATATCACTACTACTTCTACCACCACTAGTTTTTTCACCTCACCTTGAGAGTATATATATGCCAACTGTGTCCATATATCGCTTGTAACGGCTTGAGAAAGCTCCTGGAGAGCGAAACGTTGCCACAATAAAATGTCACATTAGTTGCAATTGTGTCCTTTTACTTAACAACCATAATTTGATTAATGATACTCAGCATGGATTCACGAGGGGCCGTTCCTGCCTATCTAATTTAGTAACCTTCTTCAGTAAAGCTTTTGAGGCTGTTGATCACGATAAAGAATTCAATATTGTTTATTTAGACTTTAGTAAGGCTTTTGATAGAGTACCGCACCAGAGACTGTTAAAGAAAGTGGCAGCTCATGGCATTGGGGGAAAAGTGCTGTCATGGATCGAGTCATGGCTCACCAATAGGAAGCAGAGAGTTTGCATAAATGCGGTTAAATCCGAGTGGGGACTTGTAACAAGTGGTGTTCCACAGGGATCAGTCATAGGCCCGTTGTTATTTATAATATATATCATTGACCTTGACGAGAGAATTACTAGTGACATGAGCAAATTCGCCGACGACACGAAGATAGGTAGGATAATTGATTCAAACATTGATGTCATAGAACTTCAGGATGATTTAGACAAACTTAATTCGTGGTCAGAAAAGTGGCAGATGCAGTTCAATGCAGATAAATGCAAGGTACTGAAGCTCGGGAGTGTCATTAACCCAAGCACTTATAAGTTAAATAACGTAGAACTTAGCCATACAGATTGCGAGAAGGACTTGGGGGTGATAATAAGCAGCAACCTTAAACCAAGACAGCAATGCCTAAGCGTACGTAATAAGGCAAATAGATTACTGGGATTTATATCAAGAAGTGTAAGCAACAGAAGTCCAGAGGTTATATTACAGCTTTATACATCATTAGTAAGGCCTCACCTAGATTACGCAGCTCAGTTCTGGTCTCCATATTACAGATTGGACATAAATTCATTAGAAAACATTCAGCATAGAATGACTAAATTAATATATAGCATTAGAAATCTTCCTTACGAAGAAAGATTGAAGACCCTTAAATTACATTCACTTGTAAGACGTAGAATGAGGGGAGACATGATCGAGGTATACAAGTGGAAAATGGGTATTAACAAAGGGGATATAAATAAGGTCTTGAGGATATCTCTCCAGGAGAGAACCCGCAATAATGGATTCAAGTTAGATAAGTTTAGATTTAGAAAGGATATAAGAAAGTATTGGATTGGAAATAGGGTAGTTGATGAGTGGAACAGTCTGCCTAGTAGGGTTATTGAAGCTAGGACCTTGGGTAGTTTCAAATTTAGGTTGGATAAATTCATGAGTGAGAGGGGTTGGATTTGAGTGGGACTCGCACATGAGTAAATAGAATTATCAAAGCTTATTTCTTGGGTAACATTGAAAATTGGGTTGAGCAAATATTCTGTTAGTGGGACGGATTGTGAAGGACCTGCCTAGTATGGGCCAACAGACCTGCTGCAGTGTTCCTCCTTTCTTATGTTCTTATGTTCTTTTGTGTATCCATATGCTCTTGCGCTACCGTCCACAGGATGGATATGGGGTGCACAATAAACTAGCCACTTCGGTGGCAAAATCTAATCTAATCTAAATCTGTGTGACTCTACAGAACTTGTTAATATATTCCCAACATTGTAGGTAATATGGAATATCATTCTTTTTTGTAGTAGAATTTATTTCACATATTATAAAAATGTAGAAAATTCACGATTAATAAATGTTAAAAATTTAAAGAACAAGAACTTTTAATATCCATTGAACAATAAACTGTTCCTACTATAAGATATATATGCATAAACAATCCAATAAGGGATGTACAACACTAATTTTTAATGCAAAAAAAGATATCTTTAAACGTATAAGAGAAAATTTTAGAAAGGATTTAATTTTAAATGAGTT
>WNWK01031188.1:0-22890 GCA_009830355.1 Cherax destructor
GAGACCTCCAAACACGTATTTCAGAACACCAGTACACAGGCAGATCGGACGATTTAAGGAATGCCTGTGTTCAACACCGAAACTCACACAACTACAGAAACGCAAGACTCAGAATCCTGGAATGTATATACTGGATATACATCCAACAACTTCAACCAAAACAACGACTTCTATAACATAGCTGAACCCCTTGCCAAGAAACTTCTTCAACGCTATAGCACATAAGAACATAAGAATGGAGGAACACTGCAGAAGGTCTATTCCTATACTTGTCCAATCTCGTTTTAAGCTGCCCAAGGTCCTAGACTCTATCGCCCTACTCGGAAGATTGTCACATGCAGGTTCAGATCCAACCTACCCAGCATTCTCCACTTGACTCCATCCTATAAATACTCACGTACCTTTCACCCATTTGTTTGTGACTCGAAAGTTGTAAATATAGGATCACATTATACTGCTTATGTGTTTATTTTTCCTTGATAAAGTTCTGCAAACATTAGCTATTGTTTAATAATAATAATAATAATAATAATAATAATAATAATAATAATAATAATAATAATAATAATAATAATAATAATAATAATAATAATCTCATATTTCTACAACTAGCTGATATTTATGGAAACGTGCCGGGATCGATCCATGTGAACAAGTGAAAATCACGAGAAAAAAAAGAATTGATATCAATTAGTTTCACTTGCAGGGCAACAATTTTATTATCACTTAAAACAATTATGTATTATTATTAATTTATTGTTA
The DNA here is from genome assembly GCA_009830355.1 of Cherax destructor. Taxonomy (NCBI): domain Eukaryota; kingdom Metazoa; phylum Arthropoda; class Malacostraca; order Decapoda; family Parastacidae; genus Cherax; species Cherax destructor. The sequence goes on from WNWK01031188.1 coordinate 763, forward strand.
TTAGTATTAGTTTAGTATTATTTTTATTTTTATTATAAGTTACCAGACCCTGGTTCGTCTTTTAGGTCCACCCGCCCCACCTTACAGTGTTGTTGATGCTTTCCCCAGTTCCATGTGTCCAGGAGTCCGTGTCTAATAAGATTCTCCCTTCCCCACCTACATTCAGTAATCTTACCTTCCCCAAGTTCATGTGTCCAGGAGTCCAACTGTGTCCCCTCAGATATTCTCCCTTCCCCACTTCCTATCCTACACTCAGTAATCTTACCTTCTACAGATTCATATGTCTAATTCATCTGTGTCCTCTCAGATATTCTCCCTTCCCCACTTCCCAACCTACACTCAGTAATTTTACCTTCCCCAGGTTCATGTGTCCAGGAGTCCATCTGTGTCCCCTCAGATATTCTCCCTTCCCCACTTCCCCACCTACACTCAGTAATCTTACCTTCCCCAAGTTCGTGCGTCCAGGAGTCCATCTTCAACTGACTGGGCCACCATCATGTCACTAGAACATTACAAGTTTCTCTCTGGTCAGACACTTACAAAGAAGAGTATTGTCATTCATATGTAGATGATTTAAACTCCAATGTATAAAATAAACTTCCTTGGGTCTGGGTGGTGATGGTAAAGATATTTCTGCGACCACAATGTGGTATAAAGTGTGACAAAACAGGCATTTCTTGATGTCAGATCTGTCTGCGTACTGGTGTTCTGAAATGTGTATTGTAGGTCTCTGGATGTTTCGCCAACGTATAATTTGCTGCAGCCATTACAAGGATTATACGTTGGCGAAACATCCGAACCTACAAACACGCATTTCAGAACTAGCCAGTACGCAGGCATCGAGTCAATGCTGTGTTCAACACCGAAATTTACACAACCATTTAATCCACTACGAAACGCAAGACTCATCGCCAAAGAAGAAACAACGCAATACGGAAGAATCCTAGAATCATCACTCATCTGTATATCCAACAACTTCAACCAGAACAACGGCTTCTACAACATAGCTGAACCTATTGCCAAGAAACTTCTTCAACGCTATCCCACCTAGAACTCAAGAATGGTACACTGCAGGTCCTTTAAGTCACACTATGTTTTTAACTATCACACTACTTTTAAGACTCACATGCAGCTTTCTCCACCTGACCCAGCATTCTCCACCTGACTGTACCCTATATATATCTCCATGTTGCTCATTTTCCAGGTAGATCTGTCTGTGACTCGATAAAGCCCACTGCGTGGGCGAAACGTTGTCAATAAAGGATCACATTATACTGCTTATGTGTTTATTTTTCCATTGTGTCGGTATTTTATACCATTTATTTCCAACAGTTTTGATATATGCTGTTACTAATTTGAGATATAAGGCATAAATTGAGAGTTTGCGGCTTCTGTCAACTTCAGAGTTAGTGCTGGTTTACCAGACCCGGTCACCTGGAGGTCACTGGTTCATCTTTACGGTGTATTCACCCACTTACCCTATGAGGAGTTCTTGAAGGAAAACCTTTAACTGCTTTAACGTTAAATATAACTGAGTCTTCCTCTTCTGAACGGCATCAATATGTAATGGTTGATGCATCAAACGGACAGGATATTACCCATTAAGTTTAGACTGTGTGCAGCAAACTTCTCACTATAGTAAAATAGTTAAAACACTTGGAATCATTGGGATCAGTTCCATAACTAAAGACTGATTCTTCTGATAGACAACAGTGAGTGATGTCACTATGAGTTTTATACGAGGATGTGTGATGTCAGTTATGTTTGAACATAAGAACATAAGAAAGGAGGAACACTGCAGCAGGCCTGTTGGCCCATACTAGGCAGGTCCTTCACAATCCGTCCCACTAATAGAATATTTGCTCAACCCAATTTTCAATGCTACCCAAGAAATAAGCTTTGACAATTCTACCCACTCATGCGTGAGTCCCACTCAAATCCAACCCCTCTCACTCATGAATTTATCAACCTAAATTTAAAACTACCCAAGGTCCTTGCTTCAATAACCCTACTAGGCAGACTGTTCCACCCATCAACTACCCTATTTCCAAACCAATACTTTCCTATATCCTTTCTAAATCTAAACTTATCTAACTTGAATCCATTATTGCGGGTTCTCTCTTGGAGAGATATCCTCAAGACCTTATTTATATCCCCTTTGTTAATCCCATTTTCCACTTGTATACCTCGATCATGTCTCCCTCATTCTACGTCTTACAAGTGAATGTAATTTTAGGGTCTTCAATCTTTCTTCGTAAGGAAGATTTCTAATGCTATGTATTAATTTAGTCATTCTACGCTGAATGTTTTCTAACGAATTTATGTCCATTCTGTAATATGGAGACCAAAACTGAGCTGCGTAATCTAGGTGAGGCCTTACTAATGATGTATAAAGCTGTAATATAACCTCTGGACTTCTGTTGCTAACACTTCTTGATATAAATCCCAGTAATCTATTTGCCTTATTACGTACGCTTAGGCATTGCTGTCTTGGTTTAAGGTTGCTGCTTACCATCACCCCCAAGTCCTTCTCGCAATCTGTATGGCTAAGTTCTACGTTATTTAACTTATAAGTGCTTGGGTTATGGATACTCCCGAGCTTCAGTACCTTGCATTTATCTACATTGAACTGCATCTGCCATTTTTCTGACCACGAATTAAGTTTTCTAAATCTTCCTGAAGTTCTATGACATCTATGTTTGAATCAATTATCCTACCTATCTTCGTGTCGTCGGCGAATTTGCTCATGTCACTAGTAATTCCCTCGTCAAGGTCATTGATATATATTATAAATTACAACGGGCCTAAGACTGATCCCTGTGGAACACCACTTGTTACAAGTCCCCACTCAGATTTAACACCATTTATGCACACTCTCTGCTTCCTATTGGTGAGCCATGACTCGATCCATGACAGCACTTTTCCCCCAATGCCATGAGCTGCCACTTTCTTTAACAGTCTCTGGTGCGGTACTCTATCAAAAGCCTTACTAAAGTCTAAATAAACAATATCGAATTCTTTATCGTGATCAACAGCCTCAAAAGCTTTAGTGAAGAAGGTTAATAAATTAGATAGGCAGGAACGGCCCCTCGTGAATCCATGCTGAGTATCATTAATCAAATTACGGTTATCTAGATGGCTTCTAATAATATCAGCTATAATTGACTCTAGTAATTTGCCTACAATTGAGGTCAGGCTTATTGGGCGGTAATTTGACGGTAGTGACTTGTCCCCTGCTTTAAAAATAGGAATTACATTAGCCATCTTCCACATATCAGACACTACACCTGTTTGAAGAGATAAATTAAAAATGTTAGATATTGGTTCACAGAGTTCCATTTTGCATTCCTTAAGAACCCTTGCAAAAAGCTCATCAGGACCCGGCGATTTATTTTGTTTCAGTCGGTCTAGTTGTTTAATAACCATTTCACTAGTGACTGTGATATTACATAATTTATGTTCTTCTGGGCCTCTGTAAAAATTAAATTCTGGGATATTATTAGTATCTTCCTGTGTGAAAACCGAGAGAAAATAATTATTAAAAATAGAGCACATATCATTCTCCTTGTCAGTAAGATGCCCAGAGTTATTTTTAAGGGGACCTATCTTATCCCTAACTTTTGTTCTATAAACCTGGAAAAAACTTTTTGGGTTAGTTTTTGAATCCCTAGCAACTTTAATTTCATAGCTCCGTTTAGCTTTTCTTATACCCTTTTTAACGTCCCTCTTAATGTCAGTATAATGATTTATAAGATGTCCCTCACCTCTTTTTATGTGCCTATAAATTCCTTTCTTCTGCCCTAAAAGATATTTGAGCCTATTATTCATCCATTTTGGGTCATTTCTACTTGATCTAATTTCTTTATATGGGATAAATGTTCTTTGGGCAGCCTGTATAGTGTTAAGAAAACTGTCATATTGATACCTCTCTTCGTTACCCCAGTCCACAGTTGATAAGTGTTCTCTAAGTCCATTATAATCTGCTAAGCAAAAATCTGGGACCGTTACTGAATTATCCCTACTATCATACATCCATTCAATGCTAAATTTAATTGACTTATGGTCGCTTGAACCGAGTTCCTCTGTAATTTCTAAATTATTAACAAGGGTTTCCTTGCTTGCCAGAACTAAGTCAAGTACGTTATTTCCCCTTGTAGGTTCTATCACAAACTGCTTCAAAAAACAATCCTGAACTACTTCTAAAAAGTCGTTAGACTCTAAATTCCCTGTCAAGAAATTCCAATCAATCTGACTAAAGTTAAAGTCCCCTAGAATTACTACGTTATCGTGCCTTGTGGCCTTAACAATTTCCTCCCAAAGTAATCTCCCTTGTTCCCTATCTAAGTTTGGAGGATGGTAAATCACGCCTAAAATCAATTTTTCGCACCCCTCTGAAAATTCTATCCAGACAGACTCTGTATGTGTTATTTCAGACTTTATACCCGTTTTTATGCAACAATTTAAATGATCACGGACATAGAATGCCACCCCACCCCCCTTCCCTATACTTCTATCTACTTGGAACAATTTAAAACCCTGAATGTGACATTCGGCAGGCATGTCCCGATTTTTCATATTAAACCATGTTTCAGTTATTGCAAAAACATCAATATTACCTGTACTTGCAACTAATCTCAACTCGTCTATCTTATTCCTAGCACTACGACTATTGGTGTAATATACACTTAAAGACCCTCCTTTCTCTTTACCCTTCCTGCTCATTTATGTTTTTCCTTTATACCTATTACTGTCCTTGTCACCTAGTGCCACTGGCTTTCCAATATCCACCTTATTCTGCCTATTACTAGTTCCCCTAGAATTTATAACATTACTACACTGGGACTTCACTGTTTTCCCTCCATAACCCATACCACTAACTTTTTCTTGTTTAAAGCCCTAACAGCTCCCTCCACTGCAGTTGCCAGTGCCCCCACCCCAGACCTAGATAAGTGAACCCCATCCCTGGCATACATGTCATTTCTGCTATAGAAGAGGTCCCAGTTGTCAATGAATGTTACTGCATTTTCCTTACAGTATTTGTCCATCCAGCAATTGACACCAATTGCCCTGGACAACCATTCATTTCCAACTCCTCTCCTTGGTAAAATACCACATATGACAGGGTTCCCACCCTTCTTCCTAATTCTGTATATTGCTGACCTATAGCTGCTAATCAGCTCCTCACTCCTACGTCTGCCAACATCGTTGCCTTCAGCACTGAGACAGATAATAGGATTGCTCCCATTACCTCTCATGATGTCGTCCAGACGGCTAACAATATCCTTCATCCAGCCCCAGGATAACACACCCTCTGCCTCCTATTCCTATCCTTAAGACAAAATTCCCTATCCATAAACTTAATCTGACTATCCCCAACTAAAACAATGTTCTTACCTCGACTGGCGGTGTGCATGACGTTCTCGACGGACTTTGTAGAGATGGTCTTCGCTGGGATGTCTTCACATTCGTCTGATAACAAGGAGAAAGAGTTGCTGGTTTTCACAGCAGTCTCCTGGACCTTCTTCAACTTCAGCTTCGTCCCTTCAGATTCGACTAGCATCCATTCGTTGGTCTGATCATCGGCGACATTGTTCCGGGGATAATCCTTGCATATACCCTTCAAACGTTGAATCTCTCTTCTAGCTTCCGTTAATTCCGCCTTCATTTGGAGATATAGCTGCTCGTAGTCGAGGGACACCATCATCCAATCTCAGGTAGCTAATAACGGAAGCACAGCAAAGATGGTTCAGTCCACAGAGAGTACACAAGACACGTCTTCACTGAGCTAAGAACAGGTCACCACTGCTCACATTATCAAGGAACTATCAAATTATCAAGGAACTATGCTCACATTATCCCCTCATTCTTCGTCTTACAAGTGAATGTAATTTAAGGGTCTTCAATCTTTCTTCATACGGAAGATTTCTAATGCTATGAATTAACTTTGTCATTCGTCGCTGAATGTTTTCTAACGAATTTATATCCTTTCTGTAAAATGGAGACCAGAACTGAGCTGCATAATCTAGGTGAGGCCTTACTAATGATGTATAAAGCTGTAATATAACCGCTGGACTTCTGTTGCTTACACTTCTTGATATAAATCCCAGTAATCTATTTGCTTTATTCTTACGCTTAGGCATTGCTGACTTGGTTTGAGGTTGCTGCTTACCATAACCCCTAAATCCTTTTCGCATTCTGTACGGCTGACTTCAACATTATTAAGCTGGTAGGTGCTAGGGTTATGAACATTCCCGAGCTTTAGAACTTTGCATTTATCTACATTGAACTGCATCTGCCATTTTTCTGACCAGGAATTGAGTTTGTCTAAATCCTCCTGAAGTTCCGTGACATCTACGTCTGAATCGATTATCCTACCTATCTTCGTGTCATCAGCGAATTTGCTCATATCACTAGTAATTCCCTCGTCAAGGTCATTTATATATATTATAAACAACAACGGGCCCAAAACCGATCACTGTGGAACGCCACTTGTTACAGATCCCCACTCAGATTTAACCCCATTAATGCACACCCTCTGCTTCCTATTGGTGATCCATGACTTGATCCATGAAAACACTTTTCCCCCAATGCCGTGAGCAGCCACTTTCTTTAACAGTCTCTGATGTGGTACTCTATCAAAAGCCTTACTAAAATCCAAATAAACAATATCGAATTCTTTATCATGATCAACTGCCTCAAAAGCCTTATTGAAAAAAGTTAATAAATTAGTTAGGCAGGAACGGCCCCTGGTGAATCCATGTTGAGTATCATTAATCAAATTATGCCTATCGAGATGGCTTCTTATGTTATCAGCTAAAATCGACTCTAATAATTTGCCTACAATTGATGTTAGACTTATTGGGCGGTAATTTGATGGTAACGACTTGTCCCATGCTTTAAAAATAGGAATTACATTAGCCATCTTCCACGTATCAGACACTACACCTGTATGAAGAGATAGGTTAAAAATGTTAGTTAAGGGTTCACAGAGTTCCATAAAGGGTTCACAGAGTTCCATTTAAGGGTTCACAGAGTCAGGTGTTGCTCAAAACACAGCCCTTATCAACTTCTTTGACAGAGCTCTGTAAACATAAGTTATTAATTACATTAATAACTGAATCTAAATATCACCTTGAAAAATGCTTATTGGTTATATGTTTAAAGATATGAGACATGTAGTATTTTATTAATTTATTATAACGTACAATATGTGATAGTATGTTTTAAACTCTAATCCGTACCTACTCTCTGCCTTTTTGCTTGACGCTTATAGTGGGCTGAAGAATCATCGATTGCCAATGTCCAGCAATAGTCTACAAACATTCTTGTGCCCCATTTGCCCTGGTACAATTTTTCCATGGTTGAAATATGTTTGTCACTAACTGCCCCACAGTTCGCTGGAAAAAAGTCTAAATGTGAGTCCAAAAAGTGGATTTTAAGTGACATGTTACATCCCATGTTCTTGTAAGCCTTGATGGGGTTTTCCACCAATTCTTCACCACTAACTTGAAGGCTTCCCAAGTAACTTTCTCCTCCCCATGAAGGTCTGATTGAAAATCACCATCTTCAAGAAGCTCTCGAATCTGAGGACCATTGAAGACTCCCTCTCTTATCTTAGCGTCGCTCAGTGAGGGGAATTTTGATGTTAAATACTTGAATCCCTGACCGGATTTGTCCACAGCTTTTACAAAGTTTTTATGTGTAGTGGTGGTAGCAAAATTTTGTTTGGCTCAATGAGAGGTGGATGTTGAATATTGTTCACCCCAGACTCCAATGATTGACGAGGTGGCCAGTCTCTCCTGATGCAGTGGCAACCTCTTGCACGACTGTACCATTCACATATTTATTATAAGTTTAAAAAGTGTTTGACTAAGAAAATCACCTAGTTTTCACCTCAAAATATAAACTTGGAGAGCACAACCTCCTTGTATGACTGCTGGAACAATAATGAAGGTCAGTGAGACTGTGAGTGTGGTAAGAAACACACTGACCTAAGCCTGTTGAAACCTGTTGTGACACGTAGGTCTATACTGAAAAGTAGAGCTAACAAACAATTTTAACCATGATATTCATTATCAGTAACCTAAAATTAATTGGAAATTGCTACTCTGGTCTCGGAAGCATTTTGGTTGTTGACCAAATAATAATAATAATAATAATAATAATAATAATAATAATAATAATAATAATAATAATAATATAATAATAATAATAATAATAATAATAATAATAATAATAATAATAATAATAATAATAATAATAATAATAATAATAATAATCTCTTATTCATACAAGTACATGATACGTACAACTATTACAGACCTAGCTGATATTATTGACATACTATATAGAAACACATACTCTACAGAACACCCAGGTACCTACTTATTGCTGGGTGAAACAATGAGAAGCTTAATAAAACTAATAATTATTATAATATTATTATTATTATTATTAATTGTAGTATGTATGATGATAATGATGTAGTATGGTGAAGAGTTTGCGACCACTGTCAACCTCAGATTATCTCTGTAGACCTTGCCACGTGGAGGCCAGTAGTTCATCTTTCTGTGTTTTTGAAGCCTTCCCAGTTCCGTGTGTCCAGGAGTCCATCTGTGTCCCCTCAGATATTCTCCCTTCCCCACTTCCTATCCTACACTCAGTAATCCTACCTTCCCCAGGTTCATGTGTCCAGGAGTCCATCTGTGTCCCCTCAGATATTCTCCCTTCCCACTTCCTATCCTACACTCAGTAATCCTACCTTCCCAGGTTCAGTGTCCAGGAGTCCATCTGTGTCCCCTCAGATATTCTCCCTTCCCACTTCCTATCCTACACTCAGACCAGTCTGCCAGGAGCATTGTCATTTCTTTTTGAACCTTCCAGTTCGTCAGGAGTCCATCTGTGTCCCCTCAATATTCTCCCTTCCCACTTCTATCTACCCAGTAACTACCTCCAGGTTCATGTCCAGAGTCCATCTGTGTCCCTCAGTATTCTCCCTTCCCCTTCTATCTACCTCAGTAATCCTACCTCCAGTTCATGTGTCAGAGTCCATCTGTGCCTCAGATATTCTCCCCTTCCACTTCCTATCCTACACCCCCCAGTAATCCTAATTCCCAGGTCTGTCCGGGTCCATCTGTGTCCCTCAGATATTCTCCTCCACTTCTATCCTACATAGTAATCTACCTCCGGTTCAGTGTCCAGGAGTCCATCTGTGTCCCTCAGATTCCCTTCCCACTTCTATCTACCCAGTAATCCTACTCATTCAGTGTCAGAGTCCATCTGTGTCCTCAGATTTCTCTTCCCCTTCTATCCACCTCAGATCTTACCTTCCCCAAATCTTACCTCCGCCAGGTTCATGGGTCCAGGAATCCATCCGTGGGCCCCCGGATGTCTTCCCTTCCCCTGAATCTCTTGAATTTTTTTCTATATTTTTAATGCCTCACCCAGTCCCACCCCCTAAGGTCCCCCCGGTCTGGTTCCAGGTACACACCCTTCACCACTTCCCGAGTCAGCAGTCCCACCCCAGGTCCGTGGTTCCAGGTATACACCCTTCACCACTTCCTGAGGTCAGCAGTCCACCTCAGGTCCGTGGTCCAGGTATACACCTTCACCACTTCCTGAGGTCAGAAGTCCACCCAGGTCCGTGGTTCCAAATGTTCATCCATACACCCTTCACCACTTCCCTGAGGTCAGTAAGTCCCACCCCAGGTCCGTGGTTCCAAGTGTTCATCCATACACCCTTCACCACTTCCCTGAGGTCAGCAAGTCCCACCCCAGGTCCGTGGTTCCAAGTGTTCATCCATACACCCTTCACCACTTCCCTGAGGTCCCGTAGATCCCACCCAGGTCCGTGGTTCCAAGTGTTCATCCATCACCCTTCACCACTTCCCTGAGGTCACAAGACAGTCCTGGTTCCAAGGATCTCTACCCTTAAGCCCTGCACCAAGAGTGCACTACAAATATTTACATATCATTTATGAGTAGATTTTACAGAAGCACACATAAACTCACACATCCGTAATAACATCTGACAGAAACCGAACGTCGACTACCCGAGACAAGAGAATCTACAGTTACACCAAGTTGCCACTCAAAATCATATTTGACAATATTTATATTTAATATTTGTATATACCACATACACATCCTACACACACATCACACACATCAATTAACAACACACACATAACCTCTGTATCAAACATCATAAATTTATTCAACAATTGCTATTTAATCCTCTCCTTTCAGATACAGTATTGTAAACACAATAGCACCACACCTCACACTTCTAACCTCTACACTACACACAAACATGTACATATAAATATGTAAATCAAGTGTGCAAACACCGACACTGCTTCAGGAGCCAGTGACTTATCACCACACACCTTCAGGAGCCAGTGACGTGTCACCACACACCTTCAGGAGCCAGTGACTTATCACCACACACCTTCAGGAGCCAGTGACTTATCACCACACACCTTCAGGAGCCAGTGACGGGTCACCACACACCTTCAGGAGCGGCATGACCCGGGTCACCACCTCCTTCAGGAGCGTGACGGTCACCACCTCCTTGCAAGGAGTCTTAGGATCCGGTAATAACTCACCATCTGGAAAAGACGCGTCAATACGTAGTTCCTGGTAATTATATTATCATCTTTATTATCAATCTTTTGTGTTTCCTAGTTAATGATACAAGTCTCCTATGTTTGGATTATTTAGGTATGTATACGTATACATGTATGTATGTATAATTTTAAAATGCATATATGTATTTATGAATATTTGAGCATCTGAATACTTATGAATTTGAATATATATGTATAAGTGGCTATCATCCCCAAGAATAACATTAATGTTTACTGTTATGAATGAACACAACTAAGAACAATGCTAATAGACAGTGTTGTACATGAACAACACTGACATGAACAAAGGTGTGTTTGTACAAAAACATAGCCATGTGCGACATAATGCATGACATGAACAATGACAAGAACAACATTGACATGAACAACACTAACATGAACAACGCTGACATGAACGACAATGACATGAACCACACTCATGAACAATACCGACAGGAACAACACTGACATGAACAACACTGACATGAACAACACGGACATGAATAACACTAACATGAACAGCGCTGACATGAACGACACTGACATGAACAACGCTCATGAACAATACCGACAGGAAAAACACTGACATGAACAACACTGTCATGAATACTGACATGAACAACACTGACATGAACAATACTGTCATGAATACTGACATTACTGACATGAATAACACTGACATAAACAACACTGCCATGAACAACACTGACATGAACAACACTGCCATGAACAACACTGACATGAACAACACTGTCATGAATACTGACATGAACAACACTGATAAATATTAGTTAACTCTGGTGAGTGAAGACAAACAAGAACTCAGACAAGACGGTTGTCATCTAATTACTTAATAAAATTGTTTTTACAATGGTTGATTCATAACATAATATAATAAAATAATATAACAAAACATAACATAACATAAGAAAACAAAATATAACATAATATAACAAAACATAATATAACAAAATATAACATAACAAAACATAACATAACATAAAATAAGGTAACATAACAAAACATAACACAATATAAAAAACATAACAAAATATAAAAGACCGAAACATAACACAGCAAAACATAACACAACAAAACATAACACAACAAAACATAACACAACAAAACATAACACAACAAAACATAACACAACAAAACATAACACAACAAAACATAACACAACAAAACATAACACAACAAAACATAACACAACAAAACATAGCACAACAAAACATAGCACAACAAAACATAACACAACAAAACATAACACAACAAAACATAACACAACAAAACATAGCACAACAAAACATAACAAAATATAATATAACAAAACATAAAATAATATAACACAACATAACATAACAAAACATAACATAACAAGTTTAACATAAGATAAAAGATGAAGAAAAAATAGGAAAAAAGAAGAAGAGAAGAAAGCTTGGTGGGCAGGTTGGGTCACCGGGAGATAAAGAAGGTTAGGTCAACAGGTCAAGTGTCTCTGGCATTATTTTAACTTATAATTTATTGTGTTTATATTTTCATTCAGGTTGATGTTATTTGTGTGTAATTATTCATACACAATTAACTCAAAACAGTCGTGATTCACTCCACTACTGCCTCCCATACACACTACTGCCACTCATACACACTACTGCCTCTCATACACACTACTGCCTCTCATGCACACTACTGCCTCTCATACACACTACTGCCTCTCATACACCTACTTCCTTTCATTCACTACTCTCTATACACTACTCCTCTTTCATAACTACTTCCTTCATACACTATTCTCTATACACTACTTTCCTCTTTCATAACTACTCACTTCCTCTTTCATATAAACTACTTCCTCTTTTATACACTACTTCCTTTTCATACACTACTCTCTTTATCCTTTTTCATACACTACTCCTCTTTCATACACACTACTTCTCTTTTCATAACACTAACTTCCTCTTTCATACACACTACTTGCCTTTATACACTTTTACACACTACTTCCTCTTTCATACACTACTTCCTTTTATCACTCTCTTCATACACCTACTTCCTCTTTCACACACTACTGCTCTCTCATACACTCTACTTCCTTTTCATACACACTAATTCCTCTTTCATATAAACTACTTCCTCTTTTATACACTACTTCCTCTTTCATACACACTATTTCCTCTTTTATAACTCTTCCTCTTTCATACACATTTACTCTTAATCTATACACATACTTCCTCTTTCATACACTACTTCCTCTTTCATACACTACTTCCTCTTTCATAACACTACTTCCTCTTTCATCACACTACTTCCTCTTTCATACACATACTTCCTCTTTCATACACTACTCCTCTTTCATACACTACTTCCTCTTTCATACACACTACTCCTCTTTCATACATATTCCTTTTCATACACACTTCCTCTTTCATACACTACTTCCTTTCATACATCTTCTCTTTCATAACACTACTTCCTTTCATACACTACTTACTTTATACACTCTTTCATCACACTACTTTCTTTTTCTCTTTCATACACACATTCCTACTTTCATACACTACTTCCTTTCATACACACTTCCTTTTCATACACCTACTTCCTCTTTCATACACTATTCCTCTTTCATACATTCTTTACCTCTTTTCTACACTACTTCCTTTCAACACTACTTCCTTCTACTACTTCTCTTACACTCTTTCACTATTTCCTCCACTGAAGAACAGGTTGAAGGAGGGATAAGAAACGGGTTGGAGGGAAGGAAAAGGAACCAATGAAAAGGAAGATGGAAAGGATAAAGGAAAAAGAAGCTTGTGGAAGGAGAAAGAATGCGTGGTGGAGGGAACAGGAACGGATGGTGGGAAGAGAAGAACGGGGGAAGGGAGGAGAAGGAACAGGTGGAGGAAAGGGAGAAGAAAGCGATAGAGAATGGGAGAGGAAGGAAGAGAGTTAGAGAAAAAAATGGTTGAGGAAGGGATAAGGAACGGAAGGAAGGAAGGAGGAAGAAGGAACACTTACAAGGAAAATTAATCAGTTGCAAGGGAGTTGATAAAAGGCGGAGGAGGAACTAATAGCAGAGGAAATCAAGGGATGGAGGGTGTGAGAGGGAATGAGTGGATGGGAGAAGGAACAGTTGGAGGGAGAATAACAGGTAAAGGGAGAGAGACAGAATGGAGACACAATAAATGAGTTCAGGGGAAGTACAAGGAATGTGGAAGAGGAAGAATAAACAGGCAGAGGGAGGGATAAGGAATGGAAAGATTGACATAGAGAACATAAATGGGTAGATATAAGGAGCAGAAATTGAAGAAAGGAGGGAAAACAAACCTTGTGGAGAGAGGAGAGGAAGGGACGAGTAAAAGAAATAGTTGGAACAGATGGAGAGAGGGAGAAGGAATGGGACGAGAGAAAGAGATGGAGAGAGAGAGAAAGAGAAATCTTGGCTAAACTGCAAGCACTAGAAGTCGCTGGCTCCTGCAAATATGCCTCCTTAATTTTTTTTATGAGACAGAGTAAAAAAATGGGAAGTGTGCTTGGACCATTGTTATGGAATGTCTACGACAATGACCTTCACCTCATCCCAGAATCCCATGCATATACAGATAACTCTACTCTGACACTTACTTATCCAAGAAAGTAAATACCAGGTGATTGCAGTTACATCAATCACCAGCTTACAGTTATATTAGCAGGATAAGGATGGTCTTTAGCCACCATGAGGGTACTGCTGGTGTAGTGGGTAGAATGAATATAAGAGTGCTGAAACACGGGGATAAGGTGGATATCCTAGAGGTGAAATTTGATTCGAACATGTCTATGAAGACTTATGTAGTAAATTTGGCAAACAAGGCGGCGAAGAAGATAACAGCACTATGACGTAGAAGCTGCAAAATTCTGTATGAAGCATAAGTGCGTCACACCTTGAGTATGCTGCACTTTCTTGGGTTGGCTGACCCCACGTCTAATCAACGTCTTCTTGACAGTAAAAATAATAGAGAAAGATGACTATCGCTTGTACCCAGCCTGAACAGATCTGTCATTTCAGCAGAACCTTCAACACTGGAGAGGTGTGGGTGGTGTTGCAGTAGTCTTCAAAAACTACAAGGCTGAGGGACTGATTGCTTCGTCCATTGTGTCCTTGAATTCGTATTGATAAAGCCACTGGATGGCGAAACGTCTACAAATAAAGATACCCAGATGTTGCACATTTGTCTAATTCTTCATTATGTACAAAGCCAATGTTGTCAAGGACCTACACTTAGCTACACTTTTCGGACAGCGAGAAGACATCTTCCATACACCAGGACCTGCAACACCCGGCAACAACACTGTGGCTGTGCCCTTCTCAAGACCTTCAGTTCATGTGAGGTCATTCATTCCTAGGATGACTCCAGTCCGGAACATGTTCATACAACATAACAAAAACGATGAAATAAAGTCAATTTACCCAATTAAATAGCTGACCCACACCTGGCGTCAACTTTATCCTATTTCCTATTTGCATAAACCATACCACGGGTGGGGTTAGAACCCGCGATCAGAGAGTCTCAAAACTTCAGACCGTCGTGGTATGCTTTGTTTCGTGAGTCTTTTTTGTATATTCCGTAACAATAAAAAAAAGGCTTTCAAATGAGGTGATGTAGGTAACAGCTCTGAGCTTGTAAATAAAGTTTAAAACTTTAAACCTAAACCTTGAGAGAGAGAGAGAGAGAGAGAGAGAGAGAGAGAGAGAGAGAGAGAGAGAGAGAGAGAGAGAGAGAGAGAGAGAGAGAGAGAAGAGAGAGAGAAGAGAGAGAGAGAGAGAGAGAGAGAGAGAGAGAGAGAGAGAGGAGAGAGAGAGAAGAAGGAGAGAGAGAGAAATGAAGAGAGAGAGAGAGAGGAGGAGGGATAGGAGAGGAGAGAGGAGAGAGAGAAGAAGGAGAGGAGAGAAGGGAAGGGATGGAGGGAGGTGTAGGGAGGGAAAGGGAGGAGGGATTAGGGAGAGGAGGGTGGGATGGGAGAGAGAGGAAGGAGGTTAGGGAGGAGAGGAGGGATTAGGGAGGAAGGAAGAGTCAACTGATAGAAAGAATATGACTACTGCAAAAATTATATGAAGGAAAAATAGTGAACACGAAAGAAAAGAGGAAAAAAGAAGAGGAGAAGAAGAGAAGAAGGAAGAAGAAGAAGAAGAAGAAAGAAGAAGAAGAAGAAGAAGAAGAAGAAGAAGAAGAAGAAGAAGAAGAAGAAGAAGAAGAAGAAGAAGAAAAAATAAGAAAAAGAAGAAAAAAGAGAGGGGATTATGTTGTAGGAAATTTAGAAGACGCAGTAGGAGGAGGAGGAGGAAAATAGATAAGTAAGAGGAGAAGCAGCATGGGAGGATAAGGAGGAAGAAAAAGAAGAAAGAGGAGGAGAGAATGGAGTAAAGGAAGTAGAGAGGAATGGAAGCAGAATAGGGTGACTTTCATAGCAAAAAAAAATTCGGAAAATAACGAATAAAAGAAACGAAGATGAAGAGAAGAGGGAGAGAATAGATAACATTCCATGCCAGTAAGAGACTCTGAGGCTGAAGATCTATTTATGTTAATAGATAACAAAAAAGGCACAATACCGTGACTGGAACAATACACACACAACCCGCACATATAAAAGAGAGGAGCTTACGACGACGTTTCGGCCCGACTTGGAGAATTTACAAAGTCACACTAACACACAGAGACAGAGGAAGGGGTATTTATAGGCAGGCAGACAGGGAAGGGTACAAGAGAGTGGGGTAATGATGGAGTAGTGGAAGTAGTAGTAGTAAAGGTAGTAGAAGAGACAGTCATATGGGAAGGAGCACTGCAATGAGGCTAGCGGACTGCAAGGGTGGAGATGGAAGAAAAGCGCATAAAATGAAGGAAAATACAAGGCAAAAAAAAGAAAGGAAAACCCATAGGAGAAAAAGGAGAAGGGGAAGAGAAGAAAGGAAGGAATCAGGTTAAGTCACGGGTGTTCTGAAGTTTAGAGCATTTAACAATGTAATGAGAGAGGAAAGCATCAACAGAGACAAAGCCAGGGCTAAGATTCATACAGGGAAAGTTGTTTATAAGGAGGATTCAACCAGGCGGCGACTATGAAAGTTAGACTAGGGTAGACAGTTTTAGCAGAAGACCAATCAATAGGATGACTGTGATCTCTGACATGACAGAAAAGAGCACTTATTAGTGTCGGCAAGCCTAACACTATTTTTGTGCTCCTTGAGTCTGTCAGAAAGAGATCGGCCAGTTTCTCCGAAGTACTGAAGAGGACAGGAGGACAAGAAATAGAGTAGACACCAGGAGAATCTGTGGAGGGAGGGAAGTATGAACTAGATTAGTGCGAAGAGTGTTAGTCTGACGAAAGGTAAGTTTGATGTCTAAGGAATGGAGAGAGTTGCTGAGATTAGAGAGACCAGAGATGTAGGGAAGGCAGAGGACTGGAGAGTTTTCAGGAGTAGAGGGTTTAGGAGAGAAGAAAGTCCGTTTAGCACGAGAGAAAGCAGTCTATGAAATGGGAAGGGTAGCCCAGGCGGAAAATGAATTATGAAGAGTGGAAATTTCTGCTTCAAGAAACTGAGGATCACAGATGCGGAGAGCACAGAGAAAGAGGGAGATAAGAACACTCTTCTTGACAGAGGAGGCATGATAAGAGAGTAATGAATATACATGCCACTGTGCATAGGCTTGGTACACGGAGAAGGCAAAACCTGTAACTGAGCGGTGGACATGAACATCAAGGAAAGGAAGCAAAGAATTAGATTCCCAATCAGCTTTAAACTTAATGGAAGGGGCAAGATTATTAAGAGCATCAAGAAAAGGTTGGAAGAGACTTAAGTCATGAGGCCAAAGAGCAAAGATGTCATCAGTTACAGGTTTTGCCTTCTCCGTGTACCGCAAGCCTATGCACAGTGGCATGTATATTCATTACTTCTCTTATCATGCCTCCTCTGTCAAGAAGAGTGTTCTTATCTCCCTCTTTCTCCGTGCTCTCAGCATCTGTGATCCTCAGTTTCTTGAAGAGAAATTTCCACTCTAATTCATTTTCCCGCCTGGGCTACCTTCCCATTTCATAGACTCTGCTTCTCTCTAGCAACGGACTTTCTTCTCTCAAACCCTCTACTCCTGAAAACTCTCAGTCCTCTGCCTTCCTACATCTCTGGCTCTCTAATCTCAGCAACTCTCTCCGTTCCTTAGACATCAAACTTACTCGTCAGACTAACACTCTTCGACTAATCTAGTTCATACTTCCCTCCTCCACAGATTCTCCTGGTGTCTACTCTATTCTTGCTCCTCCTGTCCTCTTCAGTACTTCGAGAAACTGGCCGATCTCTTTCTGACAGACTCAAGGAGCACAAAATAGTGTTAGGCTTGCCGACACTAATAATGCTCTTTCTGTCATGTCAGAGATCACAGTCATCCTATTGATTGGTCTTCTGCTAAAACTGTCTACCCTACGTCCAACTTTCATAGTCGCCGCCTGGTTGAATCCTCCCTTATAAACAACTTTCCCTGTAGAATCTTAGCCCTGGCTTTGTCTCTGTTGATGCTTCTCTCTCATTACATTGTTAAATGCTCTAAACTTCAGAACACCCGTGACTTAACCTGATTCCTTCCTTCTCTCTTCCCCCTTCTCCTTTTCTCCTATGGGTTTTCCTTCTTTTTTTGCCTTGTATTTTCCTTCATTTTATGCGCTTTCTTCCTCTCCACCCTGCGGCCGCTAGCCTCATTGCAGTGCTCCTTCCCATTGACTGTCTCTTCTACTACCTTTACTACTACTACTACTTCCACTACTCCATCATTACCCCACTCCTTGTACCCTCCCTGTCTGCCTGCCTATAAATACCCTTCCTCTGTCTCTGTGTGTTAGTGTGACTTTGTAAATGGTCCAAGTCGGGCGAAACGTCGTCGTAAGCTCCTCTCTTTATATGTGCGGGTTGTGTGTGTATGTTAATAGGCCTAAGTGATTAAAAATGTAAATTCAAAAGTGGAAGTGAAATTCAATATACAAGTTTTCTTTAAAATTTATTCTAATAAGCAAGTAATATGTTAAGTATAAAGGCAGTAGAAATAAACTCCTGCTAATACTTTATATATTTTCTAACATTGTTAAAAAATAAATTTTAGTTACCTGAGGTCAAAGAAGGTTATGGTGCTTACCTGTTTTGCATCTGAGTGTATTGAAAAATGGCATAAAATACCACAGGAGTTGGGTATCTTGTTGAAACGTTTCGCCCACGCTATAGCCTTTATCCTGCTGCCCACAATACATCCTTGTATTAATATTGGTAGAATTGCCGACAATATGTTAAGTAAAAGGACACAAATGCAACTAATGTGACATTTTATTGTGGCAACGTTTCGCTCTTCATGAGCTTTGTCAAGCTGTTACGCCGTAACGGCTTGACAAAGCTCCTGGAGAGCGAAACGTTGCCACAATAAAATGCCACATTAGTTGCATTTGTGTCCTTTACTAAATACATCTTCTCTGTATTTGACTGATGAAGCCTACCGTGTAGGCGAAACGCTTAAAAATAAAGATAACCAACTGTCTTACTCATCATCTGAATGTTCTGTATAATATTTCTAGAGTGTTATTTATATATATATATATATATATATATATATATATATATATATATATATATATATATATATATATATATATATATTAGTAAATTATTAACTATAAATTAGTCCTTCTATTTCTTATATTAAAGTATATTTTTCATTTATGTTAATGTAAGAATTTATAAGTACCAAGAAAACTTTGAACATTTTGGCTTCTAATAGCAACGCTATTTCTTGATATAACATTAATTATATAACAAAACTGAAAATTTTGTTATGCAATGTTGAATATTGCACAAAATTTCACTTTCTTATGAGACCTATTACGAAAAAATATTTTACATATGACATATATATATATATATTATATATATATATATATATATATATATCTATATATATATATATATATGTTGGATTAGAAACACAAAACTTTGCTATAATTAGAAATTGTGCAATTCAATTATTCGACCTAACAAAATATTTTCATTGTGTTTGTGTAAAATTGGTTATATCTAAATATTTTGTCTGAAGATTTAAAGGTAATTTCAAATTTTTTAAAAAACATTAACATAAATGACAAAAATATATCTTTAAACGTATAAGAGAAATTCTTAGAAAGGACTTAATTTTAGATGAGTTCTTGCTAATTGACCAGTTTTACCTAATCCGCACGACACACAAAAACACACACACACACACACACACACACACACACACACACACACACACACACACAAAAAATATATATATATATATATATATATATATATATATATGCATTAGTAAAACTGGTCATTTGCAAGAACTCATTTTAAAATTAAGTCCTTTCTAAATTTCCTTATACGTTTAAAGATATATTTTTTCATTTATGTTAATGTAAAAATTTATATTGGTACCATAGAGGAACTTTGAAAACCTACCTACTTATTACAATAAGGTAATTAATTTAGCAATCCAATAAATATATTTTGGATACTAAACATTAATTTATAATAAACACAAATGAAATATATTTTTTCGTATGTTCAGAAGATTTTGCAAATTATTGCTAACAAATTTACTGTCTTATAGGAGGTAGCGCTATTTGCCAAAATCGCAAGTTTTACCTAATCGCACAGACATATATATATATATATATATATATATATATATATATATATATATATATATATATATATATATATATATATATATATATATATATATATATATATATATATTATATATATATATATGTTTTGTGGCATTTATGGATTTGGAAAAGGCGTATGATAGGGTAGATAGGGGGCAATGTGGCAGATGTTGCAGGTGTATGGAATAGGAGGAAGGTTACTAGAATGAAAGGGGGTAAGGCAGCTGGGATTGATGGGATAAAGAAAGAAATGTTAAAAGCAGGTGGGGATATAGTTTTGGAGTGGTTAGTGCTATTATTTAATAAATGTATGGAAGAGGGTAAGGTACCTAGGGAGTGGCAGAGAGCGTGTATTGTTCCTTTATATAAAGGCAAAGGGGACAAAAGAGAGTGCAAAAATTTTAGGGGAATAAGTCTGTTGAGTGTACCTGGTAAAGAGTATGGTAGAGTTATTATTGAAAGAATTAAGAGTAAGACAGAAAGCAGGATAGCAGATGAACAAGGGGGCTTTAGGAAAGGTAGGGGGTGTGTAGACCAAGTGTTTACAGTAAAACATATAGGTGAACAGTATTTGGATAAGGGTAAAGATGTTTTTGTGGCATTTATGGAATTGCAAAAGGCGTATGATAGGGTAGATAGGGGGGCAATGTGGCAGATGTTGCAGGTGTATGGAATAGGAGGAAGGTTACTGAAAGCAGTGAAGAGTTTTTATGAGGATAGTGAGGCTCAGGTTAGAGTGTGTAGGAGGAAGGGGACTATTTCCCAGTAAAGTGGGCCTTAGACAACGATGTGTGATGTCACCATGGTTGTTCAATATATTTATAGATGGGGTTTAAGAGAAGTGAATGCGAGGGTCTTGGCAAGAGGTGTTGGGCTAAAAGATAAAGAAGCAAATGCAAGTGGGAGTTGTCACAGTTGGTTTTTGCTGATGACACTGGGCTTTTGGGAGATTCTGAAGAGAAGTTGCAGAGGTTGGTGGATGAATTTGGTAGGGTGTGTAAAAGAAGAAAATTGAAAGTGAATAAAGAAAGAGTAAGGTGATGAGGATAACAAAAATAATAGGTGACGAAAGATTGATATCAGATTGGAGGGAGAGAGTATGGAGGAGGTGAATGTATTCAGATATTTGGGAGTGGACATGTCGGCGGATGGGTCTATGAAGGATGAGGTGAATCATAGAATTGATGAGGGGAAAAGGGTGAGTGGAGCACTTGGAGTCTGTGGAGACAAAGAACCTTGTCCACGGAAGTAAAGAGGGAATGTATGAGAGTATAGTTATACCAACTTCTTATATGGGTGTGAAGCATGGGTGATTAATGTTGCAATGAGGAGAAGGCTGGAGGCAGTGGAGATGTCATGTCTGAGGTCAATGTGTGGTGTGAATATAATGCAGAGAATTCGGAGTTTGAAATTAGGAGGAGGTGCGGATTACCAAAACGATTGTCCAGAGAGCTGAGGAGGGTTGCTGAGGTGGTTTGGACATGTAGAGAGAATGGAACGAGACAGAGTGATTCGGAGTGTATAAATCTGTAGTGGAGGAAGGTGGGGTAGGGGTCGGCCTAGGAAAGGTTGGAGGGAGGGGGTAAAGGAAGTTTGTGTGCGAGGGCTTGGAATTCAGCAAGCATGTGTGCGTATTTGATAGGAGTGAATGGAGGCATATGGTTTTTAATACTTGACGTGCTGTTGGAGTGTGAGCAATGTAACATTTATGAAGGGATTCAGGGAACCGGCAGGCGGACTTGAGTTCTGGAGATAGGAAGTACAGTGCCGGCACTCTGAAGGAGGTGTTAATGTTGCAGTTTTA
>WNWK01031189.1:0-22889 GCA_009830355.1 Cherax destructor
GCTTCAGATGATAACACAAAGTCCGAGCTGCTTCAGATGATAACACACAAGTCCGAGCTGCTTCAGATGATAACACAAGTCCGAGCTGCTTCAGATGATAACACAAGTCCGAGCTGCTTCAGATGATAACACAAGTCCGAGCTACATCTCAGATGATAACACACAAGTCCGAGCTGCTTCAGATGATAACACACAAGTCCGAGCTGCTTCAGATGATAACACAAGTCCGAGCTGCTTCAGATGATAACACAAGTCCGAGCTGCTTCAGATGATAACACAAGTCCGAGCTGCTTCAGATGATAACACAAGTCCGAGCTGCTTCAGATGATAACACACAAGTCCGAGCTGCTTCAGATGATAACACAAGTCCGAGCTGCTTCAGATGATAACACACAAGTCCGAGCTGCTTCAGAAGATAACACACAAGTCCGAGCTGCTTCAGATGATAACACACAAGTCCGAGCTGCTTCAGATGATAACACAAGTCCGAGCTGCTTCAGATGATAACACAAGTCCGAGCTGCTTCAGATGATAACACAAGTCCGAGCTGCTTCAGATGATAACACACAAGTCCGAGCTGCTTCAGATGATAACACAAGTCCGAGCTGCTTCAGATGATAACACACAAGTCCGAGCTGCTTCAGATGATAACACAAGTCCGAGCTGCTTCAGATGATAACACACAAGTCCGAGCTGCTTCAGATGATAACACAAGTCCGAGCTGCTTCAGATGATAACACAAGTCCGAGCTGCTTCAGATGATAACACACAAGTCCGAGCTGCTTCAGATGATAGCACAAGTCCGAGCTGCTTCAGATGATAACACAAGTCCGAGCTGCTTCAGATGATAACACACAAGTCCGAGCTGCTTCAGATGATAACACACAAGTCCGAGCTGCTTCAGAAGATAACACACAAGTCCGAGCTGCTTCAGATGATAACACACAAGTCCGAGCTGCTTCAGATAACACACAAGTCCGAGCTGCTTCAGAAGATAACACACAAGTCCGAGCTGCTTCAGATGATAACAAGTCCGAGCTGCTTCAGATGATAACACACAAGTCCGAGCTGCTTCAGAAGATAACACACAAGACCGAGCTGCTTCAGAAGATAACACACAAGACCGAGTTGCTTCAGATGATAACACACAAGTCCGAGCTGCTTCAGATGATAACACACAAGTCCGAGCTGCTTCAGAAGATAACACACAAGTCCGAGCTGCTTCAGATGATAACACACAAGTCCGAGCTGCTTCAGATGATAACACACAAGTCCGAGCTGCTTCAGAAGATAACACACAAGTCCGAGCTGCTTCAGATGATAACACACAAGTCCGAGCTGCTTCAGATGATAACACACAAGTCCGAGCTGCTTCAGAAGATAACACACAAGTCCGAGCTGCTTCAGATGATAGCACACAAGTCCGAGCTGCTTCAGATGATAACACACAAGTCCGAGCTGCTTCAGATGATAACACACAAGTCCGAGCTGCTTCAGATGATAACACACAAGTCCGAGCTGCTTCAGATGATAACACACAAGTCCGAGCTGCTTCAGATGATAACCCACAAGTCCGAGCTGCTTCAGAAGATAACACACAAGTCCGAGTTGCTTCAGATGATAGCACACAAGTCCGAGCTGCTTCAGATGATAACACACAAGTCCGAGCTGCTTCAGATGATAACACACAAGTCCGAGCTGCTTCAGATGATAACACAAGTCCGAGCTGCTTCAGATGATAACACAAGTCCGAGCTGCTTCAGATGATAACACACAAGTCCGAGCTGCTTCAGATAACACATACGTCCGAGCTGCTTCAGATGATAACACAAGTCCGAGCTGCTTCAGATGATAACACACAAGTCCGAGCTGCTTCAGATGATAACACATACGTCCGAGCTGCTTCAGATGATAACACACAAGTCCGAGCTGGTTCAGATGATAACACATACGTCCGAGCTGCTTCAGATGATAACACAAGTCTGAGCTGCTTCAGATGATAACACACAAGTCCGAGCTGCTTCAGATGATAACACAAGTCCGAGCTGCTTCAGAAGATAACACACAAGTCCGAGCTGCTTCAGATGATAACACAAGTCCGAGCTGCTTCAGATGATACACACAAGTCCGAGCTGCTTCAGATGATAACACATACGTCCGAGCTGCTTCAGATGATAACACATACGTCCGAGCTGCTTCAGATGATAACACAAGTCTGAGCTGCTTCAGATGATAACACACAAGTCCGAGCTGCTTCAGATGATAACACAAGTCCGAGCTGCTTCAGATGATAACACAAGTCCGAGCAGCTTCAGATGATAACACAAGTCCGAGCTGCTTCAGATGATAACACACAAGTCCGAGCTGCTTCAGATGATAACACAAGTCCGAGGTGCTTCAGATGATAACACACAAGTCCGAGCTGCTTCAGATGATAACACAAGTCCGAGCTGCTTCAGATGATAACACACAAGTCCGAGCTGCTTCAGATGATAACACAAGTCCGAGCTGCTGCAAATGTGATTTTTTACTGAAACTTGGAAACAAATAAGTTATAGACGAACGATGCTTTTACTGATCACCTTCAGTCTTTTGTTTTAGTAATGCTTTTCTTTTAAAGCAAAATTTGTCACTCACTTTGAGATTTGCAAGTTTAATTGTTTCCAGTGTCTTAAGTAAACAATGTCTTAATTAAACAATGTCTTAAGTAAGCAATGTCTTTAGTAAACAATATCTTAAGTAAAAGAAGTCTCTTTTGATCATATTAAAATAAGGTGAATGTTAAAGTAACTTATTTTTTAACTAATTTTGTTTATGTAGGTCCCATTCCGTCAATTTTTTTACATTTTTATCAAATTCGATTTTCTGAGAAAATTAATGTAAAATCATTATTCTTACATGATTTCTGGGAATTTTGAATTGAAAACTGGAAAAAATAAAAATCTGCATTTTATTTGTTTTTCAATTTAGATTAGAGAGGCGAGTTCTCAATTTTCGGAACATTTTCAGTAGTATTTACTGTCTCAAAATTTTTCGTTTATTGCTCGAGAACGCCTTATTCGATTGTTATTATTATTATTATTATAATCAAATAGAAGCGCTAAACCACAGGGGTTATACAGCGCTGCAGGTTATTGTAGGATGCAGGGAGAATGGGTTGTAAGAGGGAGATGGATGATTAGTAGGGTATGGAGTGCAGTAGGATGGTGGATAGTGCAGGGATAGAGGGTAGCAAGAGATCAAGGTAGAAGGGACTGAGGGAGGTGCTAGAGGTATAATTTTCAGAGTTTGTGTAGTAAGTCAGTTTCTGTCAAAAAGTCAATGAGAGAGTCAGGATTAAAGGAGGGTCCATCTGCAAGAAGGGAAGGTAAAGAAAGGGCCACACAGCGAAGACGCTGTTGGAGGTAAATTCTGCGTGCTCGTTGATAGAGTGGGCAGTCCAACAGGATATGTCGAACAGACACTGGAACCTGACAATGCTCACAGAGAGGGGCAGGGAGCCTCTCCATGAGATACCCGTGAGTAAGACGAGTGTGGCCGATGCGAAGACGGGAGAGCGTAGTCTCCCAACCTCGACATTGGTGACAAGAAGAAGGCCAGAAACCTATACTCGGTTTAATAGAATGAAGTTTGTTATTCATCAGGTCAGACCAGCGTTGTTGGCAACGGGTGCGAAGGTGGGTAGCAATGACCGCAAAATAGTCCGTGAAAGGAACACCTCTATATGAAACTGGAAGGTCATGTACTGCTGACCGCGCAGCAGTGTCTGCCTGTTCATTGATTTGTACGTCAACATGACCAGGGACCCAACAAAAGACAATATCTTTATGCTTGCTAAAGCTATGGCGTAACCAAAGGTGGATACGAAGAACTAGGGGGTGAGGTGTATCAATTTTACGGATAGCCTGTAAAGCACTAAGGGAGTCTGAAACGACCACAAATGGTGATACAGGCATAGATGCAATACGGATAAGTGCCACAAGAATGGCATACAATTCAGCCGTAAATATGCTAGCCGAGGGTAATAGATGCCCTCGTACGACGCTGTCCGGAAACACTGCTGCGAATCCGACGCCGTCAGATGACTTTGAACCATCGGTGTATACTGCAATGGCATGGGAATGAGAACGGAAATGGTCTAGAAAGAAAGAGCGAGAAGCCGCCGTAGGTAGTTGGGCTTTCGCGCAAGGTAGAGGAATAGAACAGACACGGACAGCAGGAACTTCCCAAGGGGGTAGAGGAAAGGGTGAAGCCACATGAACATATAAAGGCGGAAGCTGAAGGGAAGACAAGAGTGAATGCAGACGAAGAGAAAAGGGACGAAGTAAACAGGGGCGACGAACAAATAACGAGCGTCTACTAACATCTGTGACAATCGTATACATGGAAGGATTGCGGAGGTCATGAGAGCGAACATAATAGCGAATGCAATGTGCATCTCGATGATCGGACAAGGATGGAATGTTCGCTTCTACATAGAGGCTCTCAACCGGGGAAGAACGAAAAGCACCAAGGCATAAGCGTAATCCCTGGTGATATATGGGATTAAGGATGGAAAGAGTGGCAGGAGAAGCTGCCGAATATATCTGGTCACCATAATCGAGTTTCGATAAAATTAGGGCCGAATGTAGGCGAAGGAGAGTTCTACGATCAGCCCCCCATGAAAGATGTGCGAGGGTTTTAAGGAGGTTCAGCCGGCTATGACAAGTCGCCTTCAGAGAGGTAATGTGAGGTTTCCAGGACAATCTGCGGTCAAACAGGAGGCCGAGAAACCTGACTGTATCACGTTCTGGGATACGTGAGCCGTATAGGTACAATGGATAATCAGAGACCACTGAACGTCTAGTGAACGTAATTTGATGAGTTTTGCCACTAGAAAATTTAAACCCGTGAGTGGTGGCCCAATCAGAAACCCGGTTGATGGCATGCTGGAGGGAAACTGCAATGAGGTGACAGTCAGCACCTGCACAAGCTATAGCAAAGTCATCCACATAGAGCGATGACCAAATATTGGATGGGAGAACAGATGCCAGATTATTTATAGCAAGCAGAAAGAGTGTTGTGCTCAGAACACATCCCTGGGGGACACCTTAAGCTTGGACAAATTCCGGGGAGAGTTCATTACTAACCCGGACCCGGAAATGTCTGTCAGTTAAGAAGGCCTTAAGAAAGAATGGTAGATTGCCTCGGAGGCCTAAGGAGTGGGCCTGGGCCAAGATATTATATCTCCAAGTTGTATCAGAAGCCTTCTCAAGGTCGAAAAAGATAGCGATAACTGAATGGTTATTCGCAAAGGCATTACGAATATACGTATCCAAGCGCAGCAAGGGGTCAATGGCATAGGGGAGAGACTACTGTGAGTCTCTAAATACCACATCAAACGTCTATTAACTAGACGTTCCATCACCTTGCAAATTGCACTGGTAAGAGCGATGGGACGGTAGTGAGAGGGATCACGTCCCGTAGTACCTGGTTTTCGAAAAGGGAGAACAATAGCAGACTTCCACAGCTGGGGAAGAACTCCTTGCGACCATATAAGATTAAAGAGTCGTAAGAGGACAGTAAGAGCAGACTGATGTAAATGCTGTAGCATACGAATATGTATGCCGTCTGGTCCAGCTGCCGATGATCTGCAAGCAGAGAGCGTTGCCTCCAGTTCTTGAAGGGTAAAAGGCACATTATAAGATTCTTCTCTAAGAGAAGAAAAATCTAAGGGCTTTAACTCGCTGGCAGACTTAGAAGAAAGGAACGAGGGGCATAGATGGAGCCCCTGAGAAATGCGGACCAGATGAATACCAATTTCAGTGGCAACGGCAAGAGGGTGTGCTATATCGACACCAGCAACCTGAAGAACAGGAGCCGGGTCGGGGGAGAATTTACCACTCAATTTCCGCACTTTCTTCCAGACTGCACTCATCGAGGAAGCCGAAGTGACAGTAGAAACGTAATCTCGCCAGCAAGTGCGTTTAGCATCACGTATGACACGGCGAGCAATAGCTCTCTTCTGCTTGAAATCAAGGAGTCTCTCTGTGGTTCTGTTATACCGATGCCTTATTCGATTGACTTCAAATTTTTAGCGCTGGTGATAAGTATCTTGAGCAAGATTCATTGTCCTACTTACGTGTATAAGTTCCCTATGTGCAACATTGCATAGGTCATTCACTAATTCGCTTCCCATGGATACCTGGAGAAAGGTTCTTATTACGAACTCAGGTGTAGTCCTGTGGCCTGCACACCTGGTTGTAGTACAATAACAAGGAATGAAGATCGAGTAAAAGTCAGCAGTGAGTAAATACTTATATATTTTCCTTCACCAAAACAGCATGCTAGAATATGTACAATGTATTATATACACTATGTACAAAGCAAGAGTAAGCTTTACTAAGGTCCACATACACAATATTGTATTCTTTTAATGGTTTACTGCCTCGAATATATTCATGAAAAGGGTTTTTGTAAATTTATAAAGCATGAAACTCCTCTTCATATAACCGTTCCGAGGGTCGTTAATCATGTTATATCCTTGAAGTTGGCTTCACAGTGATTCAGCGCTTCAGTGATTCCATCAACTTTTCTACAGTTAAGCTTTGTTGACAGGTGTATAATTTGAAGAAAAGGACCAATACTGTGCTTTGTTAATGGTAATGGCTTCCTAAGTTGTTCTTTATATTCCTTCACAACTTTTGAAAACAGCTCATCAGGACCCGGTTACTTGTTTGACCTCTTCTGTCTAGTTGTCGCGGGACCATGTCACTAGAGACATGATGCTGCATAATTAATTTTCGTCCTGACCAGAATTTATATGGACTTTTGGGATTTCGTATATATCATCTTAAGTAAGAACAGAAAGGAAGTAGGTGTTGAGAATGGTACATTTTCTTTGTCACTTACAATAAGTAACAAAGAACAGGGAATTAGGGAATAGGGATTAGGAAATAGATAGGCCCATATATAAGTGGGCCTATCTATTTCCTACCTAATCTTTTCCTGTATTCCCGACAGAATCATTTGTGTCAGTCTTTGATTTCCTCACAACCTTAATTTCATATTCTCTTTTGGCTGTTCTTATTCGTTTCTTTTGACTTCCCTCTTATATTAAGTATTTTGTTATTATGAGTAGCCTTTAAATGCCTTTTCATCCAAGAGATGTTTTACTCTATTGTTTATTTATTTTGGGGTATCCATATTTGATCTAACTTCTCTGTTAGGAATATATACAGCTTGACCATCTTGTGCAGTGCTTCCAGCCTCTCTTACGATAATGAACAGTCTAGTTACTCTAGTAAAAATTACTAACATTATTTACGGACAAGGACAAATCCAGTTAGATTTCTTCTGTCATGTCATTGATGTACATGAGAAAAAGTACTGGTCTCAGTACGTACTATTGTGGAACCCCACTCACCCATTCCGACGTCTCCTCCCTGACAACTCGTTGCTTCCTTCCGCCTTCCTAAGTATTCTTTGATAATCTAGGTGCTTTCTGTGTTATTCCTGCCTGCTCTTCTAGCATTTGTCCCAGTCTCTTGTGAGGTACTGTATTGAATGTCTTCTTAGGGTCCAAAAATGTGCAATCCTCCCCTTCGCTTTCTTTCCTATCTTTTGTTACCTTATCATAGAACCTCCAGCAGATCTGTGACCGGACTTACCATCTCCAAAGGACTCTGGCTGTTGTTCAAATTTGGAGATACCTAATTAAAATGTGTTCATCCTTTTCACTGAACTTTTACTTTGTTGTTTAACCGTTATCAGCATAAATATTGTAATGTATTCCTTAAGCACTATAATGGGGCTTAGTATATATTAAAGTAGTTAAAATTGTATTATGTTTGTCACGTGTCCTAAAATATGCAAAACTGTCTGAAACTTGGTGTTGAATGTCCCATACAGCTGAAGGATTGCCAGTTGCCAGGTGAAATAGATAATAAAAGAGCGTGTGAGTAAAATTAAGATGTGATAAAATAGCTAAGATATATGTAGTGTGTGGTGTTTTTTCCATCACGGTGTTCTCTAGAAGTACCCTCCAATATTCTTTTATGCAAAATACGCCAGCACATAGTATTAATGTATAACAGAGATTTGACTGTTGAGCAGTAAGTCAATACAATCTGTAGTAGTGTTTAGAAGAATACAGAAAACATTAAAATAAACCCACTGAATGCCTGACATCACTACTGACTGCTCTTCAAAAAATGTACTCATTAAGGATCAATGGCTATACTTAAGAGAGGAGTGGGCCTTTGTTGCTGAGCAAAGGGAAGGTATGAAAGAGGTATGACTCTTATTGTTAGAGATAATAAGAATGAGTTATAAAAATGACGTACAGTAGACCGTCGTTTAACACGTTAGTTACGTTCCTGAAAACGCCATGTTAGTCAAAACAGTGTTAGACAAACTAAAGAACTTAGGGGAAAAATAGGGTTATGTTCCTGGGAACCTCCAAAAGGCCAAACAACTTTTTTTTAGATCTCGAGATCTTACAAAATAAAAGTGAATAAGTAATTGTAGTTCGTTGTCGTGATATATTACTGCTTAAGACTACAAATGCAATAGAAATATTATTATTTTTTACCATAAATTGTGGGTAATGGTGTTTGTTGATGATTGTGAGTGGATATGAATGGTGTGACCCTACTGGGCTGAGGTGGATGGTTGTTGGTTGTCGGCAGAAGTGGATGGTAGAGGTTCTGGTACTTAAGTCGATGGTTGTATTGAAGTATGCATAAATTATGTAATGGATCTCAGGGCTCTTTTACCCTGCAGTACATTATACAGCTGACGGTAAGGCATCATCAGCTGGTCTAGACACCGTTTCAAAGCACTGCTTCTAGATTTGTCAGGGTCCTCTTCAGTGAAAAAATCTTCTAGTTTAGCAGCAACATGGAACTGCTCACATAACTGCTGCAATGTTAACTGTTTTTCTTCAGATTCTCCTTCAACTTCTTCTATTATCTGGCTCCCTTGTATATGTTCATCGAGCTCTGCCAACATTTCCTCTGGACTCCTGTCTTTATCATCATTATCTTCTAAGAGCTCATTCACATCTTCAAAACCATCATCTGGTAATCTCCTCGCCAGCTGAACAATTTCCTGAACCTGACTCTCAAGCAAGGAAAACCCAGTGAAAGAATTTACTACAGAAAGCCACAACTTTCCCCAGCCTGCATTTAATGTTGATTGGGTCACTTCATTCCATGCACTTCTAGCATAGCTGATGGTATCTGCAATGTTAAATTTATTCCAGAAGCTTGGTACTGTCAGGTTGGAGTCAGCGTCCATTGATGCAACTAGTTTTTTCATAACTTTGAATGACTTAATAACTTCCAGATCCAGTGGTTGTATTAGAGATGTTGTATTTGGAGGTAAAAATACAACTTTTACATTACACAAATAACCCGCATATAGAAGAGAGGAGCTTACGACGACGTTTCGGTCCGACTTGGACCATTTACAAAGTCACTTTTACATGTGGGGTCACATCCAGCAAAGCTTGTGGATGAGTACGGGAATTATCAAGAATGAAGAGAGTCTTGAATGCAAGGTTCTTGATGTGCAGGTGAAACTTGACTTCAGGAATAAAGTGATGCTTAAACCAGTCAATAAATATTTCCTCTGTCATGCATGCTGAGTGGTTTGACCTCCAAATTACTGGTAAGATGTTTTTATCTACACCTTTCAAAGCACAAGGATTCTTAGAGCGGTAAATAACCATGGGCTTACACTTGAAATCACCTGACGCATTACCGCAAAGGAGCAAGGTGAAGCGATCCTTTGCTGCCTTGAAGCCTGATGCACTTTTTTTCTTGCTGACTGATATAAGTTCGTGTTGGCATTTTTTCCAAAAAAAGCCCTTGTCTCGTCAGCATAAACACTTGATGTGGCTCATAGTCACCCTCAGAAATAATTTCCTGCAATTTAGCAAGGAAATTACTTGCTGTTGTATGATCAGCTGAAGCACTTTCACCAGAAAACTTAATATTATATAACGTATTATGCAAGTTAACGTTGTGGAACCAGCCTGTGGTAAACACACACTCTTTTTCAGGCCTTCCTTCCTTATCACACACTGCTTTAAACAACTGTAAGACCTTTTCCCTAATTAAGAGGAAATTAAATGGTGCATCTTTCTTTGTCTTTTGTTCGATCCATCAAGCAACAAGTTTTCAGTTTTATTTACTTGTTGTGATCTGTGTGTCATTCTTTTCATGAGGTGACATCTTGGGTTATTACACAAGCTCATATATTCACCTCGTTATTTTTAATTGTTTATCTAATATCTCTATTTTCTTGGTAATTCCTAGACTTGAACACTTAAACCTTTTCTCGTCACTTGCGAGAACACTTTTATGCTTGGAGATTAAGACACTTAAGCAACATTTGGGAAGCTTTATTGAAGAAACGTTTCGCTACACAGTGGCTTCATCAGTCCAATACAAAGCAGAAAGTTGTAAGAAGAGGAGGAGTTTGAGGTAATCAGTCCTCGGCCTGAGTCGATGTGTTCAGTCCATCAATCACTTTCTACAAGATTGATGGACTGAACACATCGACTCCAGGCCGAGGGACAGATTACCTCAAACTCCTCCTCTTCTTACAACTTTCTGCTTTGTATTGGACTGATGAAGCCACTGTGTGGCGAAACGTTTCTTCAATAAAGCTTCCCAAATGTTGCTTAAGTGTCTTAATCTCCAACTTGTCGGTTTACAAAACCATTTGTCACACTTGTATGCTTAATGGGTACAATGATTCCTTGGCAGATTTAACAAATGGCAATGAAAATAAGAAAATATGTATGTAAATAAACACAGCGAGCTTCCCGAGTATCGTCGTCCTACACGCGTATGAACCCAACTGAATGCTGGGTCAAAAATCACCCCCCTCCCGCAACCGTGTTAAACAAATTTTTACGAGTGTTAAACAAAAATATACCGCAATTCTTCAATCGTGCTATAACCAAATTGTTCAAGACCAAATCGTGTTAAACGACGGTCTACTGTATATGAAATATCGCAAATGAGATTAAATTTTCTAAATACTCCGAAATTGTTGCCTAAGTTCATTGGAACAAACCTTGAAAGGTATTTTGATGTTTTCGAAAATCAGGTGGTAATATTGTGGCTGCAAACGCAGCTGAGGGGTGAGAGTCAAGAGTAAAAAATCACTTTAGAGTATAGAAATTACGATTTTATTAAGGCCTTAACATTTTATGCACCTATACCTTCCAACTTTCTGACCTTCGTCGAAAGTGAGGTCATGCTATCGGGCTTTTTCACTCAATATAATTACATGTATGTGATGGTGTCATGCAGCAGACACATACCATGATTACAATAAGCTGGTACTCATTGAGCGAGGAGCTAAAAGATTAACAAAAAGTTCCAGGTATATAACAAGATTGAAAATAGACTATTAATTCAGGCTATTAATTCCCAGGCGTGCCTGGGAAAACAATAACTTATATTGGTGTCAGCCGCCACCAGCTGCTGAGTCAAATGCTGTAATCACGCAACTGGTGGCTGTTCAAGAGAGATCACAAAACCAGCCTCAGAGTGGCTCAGTAAACTTAGTCACTATCGACCTGAGTGTGTCAGGCAACACAGTGAACAAGTTGCATGACACCAGATATAACCTTGAACTTTCCTTGAGTTTTGAAGTTTAGGGTCAAAGTAATATAATAACTTATCCTTCCTTAATGCTGGTATTGACGACCTTCACATATACACCCTACCATTACAACACACTGCCTGCCTCTTCTCTTTCTCTCTCTCTCTCTCTCTCTCTCTCTCTCTCTCTCTCTCTCTCTCTCTCTCTCTCTCCAACCTCTGTGTTGGGCACCACCTCTCTCAAGGCTCCTAGCACAGTCTGATTACTTAATTCAGACTCCCTAAGATTCAAATAGATGTTCTCTTATCTCCCCGTGTTATATGAATGGAATTAGTTACAGTGATTGATCACAGGGCTTTTGTTGGAGACCGCGTTCCTGTCGACAAGGGTTCTTGCAGAACTAAACATCCTCACACAGTGTTGCATGCAGTAAGCTGCAGGCAGTTCTCAGCTTAATGCGTGGGAAGGAAGACACGGGCTACCACTCCTCTCCATTTTTCACAGACAGGGAATTAAATACCTTGTGTCCAGATTTCACATCACATTTTCCTTTTTTAAATTAGTTGATAACTAGGATAATCTACGACTGTCGTAAGCACTCAAATGATTTTATTTTTTTTTTATTTTTATTAACACATCGGCCGTCTCCCACCAAGGCAAGGTGGCCCAAAAAACGGAAACTTTCATCATCATTCACTCCATCACTGTCTTGTCAGAGGGGTGCTTTACACTACAGTTATAAAACTGCAACATGAACACTCCTCCTTCAGAGTGCAGACACTGTACTTCCCATCTCCAGGACTTAAGTCCGGCCTCCCGGTTTCCCTCAATCCCTTCATAAATATTATCCTGCTCACCCTCCAACAGCACGTCAAGTCGTCAAGTCCTAAAACCCGTTTGTCTCCATTCGCTCCTATCTAACACGCTCACACATGCTTGCTGGAAGTCCAAGCCCCTCGCACACAAAACCTTCTTTACCCCCTCCCTCCAACCTTTCCTAGGCCGACCTTTAACCCGCCTTCGCTCCACTACAGATTTATATGCTCTCGAAGTCATTCTATTTCCTTCCATTCTCTTTACATGTCTGAACCATCTCAACAACCCTTTATCAGCCCTCTGGATAATAATTTTGGTAATCCCACACCTCCTCCTAATCTCCAAACTCCGAATTCTCAGCATTATATTCACACCACACATTGACCTCAGACATGACATCTCCACTGCCTCCAGCCTTCTCCTTGTTGCAACATTCACCACCCATACAAGAGTGTTGGTATAACTATACTCTCATACATTTCCCAATTTGCTTCCATGGACAAAGTTCTTTGTCTCCACAGACTCCGAAGTGTATCACTCACCCTTTTCCCCTCATCAATTCTATGATTCACCTCATCCTTCATAGACCCAACTGCTGACATGTCCACTCCTAAATATCTGAATACATTCACCTCCTCCATACTCTCTCCCTCCAATCTGATATCCAATCTTTCGTCACCTAATTTTTATTATCCATATCATCTTACTCTTTTCTATATTCACTTTTAATTTTCTTCTTTTACATACCCTACCAAACTCATCCACCAACCTCTGCAACTTCTCTTCAGAATCCCCCAAAAGTGCAGTGTCATCAGCAAAGAGCAACTGTGACAACTCTCACTTTGTGTTAGATTCTTTATCTTTTAACCCCACACCTCTTGCCAACACCCGAGCATTCACTTCTCTTACAACTCCATCTATAAATATATTGAACAACCATGGTGACATCATACATCCTTGTCTAAGGCCTACTTTTACTGGGAAATAATCTCCCTCTCACCTACATACTCTAACCTGAGCCTCACTATCCTCGTAAAGACTCTTCACTGCTTTCAATAACCTACGTCTTATTCCATACATTTGCAACATCTGCCACACTGCTCCTCTATCCACCCTGTCATACGCCTTTTCCAAATCCATAAATGCCACAAACACCTCTCTACCCTTATCCAAATACTGTTCACCTATATGTTTCACTGTAAACACTTGGTCTACACCCTCCCCTACCCTTCCTAAAGCCTCCTTGTTCATCTGCTATCCTGCTCTCCGTCTTACTCTTAATTCTTTCAATAATAACTTTACCATACACTTTAGCAGGTATACTCTACAGACTTATTCCCCTATAATTTTTACACTCTTTTTTGTCTCCTTTCCCTTTATACAAAGGAACTACGCATGCTCTCTGCCAGTCCCTAGATACCTTACCCTCTAACATACATTTATTAAACAAAAGCACCAACCAATCCCATCCCATCAATCCCAGCTGCCTTACCCCCTTTAATTCTACCCACTGCCTAACGAACTTTCCCCACACTCACAACTGGCACACGAAATCACAGTTTCCCTATCTTCACCAACATTTAACAATTCTTCATATTATGTCCATTCCGATACCTCTAACTCTCCATTTAATAACTCTCCTCTACTATTTTTAACTGTCAAATCCATTTGTTCCCTAGGCTTCTCAACTTATTAATCTCACTCCAAAGCTTTTTCTTATTTTCAACAAAATTTGTTGAAAACATCTCACCCACTCTCTCATTTGCTCTATTTTTACATTGCTTCACCACTCTCTTAACCTCTCTTTTTCTCTCCATATACTCTTCCCTCCTTACATCACTTCTACTTTCTAAAAACCTCTCATATGCTAACTTTTTCTCCCTTACTACTCTCTTTACATCATCATTCCACCAATCACTCGTCTTCCCTCCCGCACCCACTTTCCTGTAACCACAATCTTCTGCTGAACACTCTAACACTACATTCTTAAACCTACCCCATACATCTTCTACCCCATTCCTTATACTCTCACTAGCCTATCTATCCTCCAATAGTTGTTTATATCTTACCCTAACTGCCTCCTCTTTTATTTTATAAACCTTCACCTGTCTCTTACCTGCTACTTCCATTTTCCTTGTATCCCATCTACCTTTTACTCTCACTGTAGTTACAACTAAAAAGTGATCTGATATTTGTGCCCCCCCCCCTATAAACATGTACATCCTGAAGTCTAATCAACAGTCTTTTATCAAAAACCTAAACTTACTCGCCATACAAGACATTCATACTTTTTACTGTGCCTATTACATACATAGAACACTCTATGCAAATATTTACCCACCACTCAAACTTCTCCTTACAAATTTTAACAGGACACATGACCATAACACTAGACACAGATCACTCCTCGATGTTCCCAGTGTCCATCTAACACTATGTAAAAACTCAATGCATATAAAAGGCACGAAAATTGTCATTACCAAAGAAACCCTGCCTGTACCCCAATTCAAAACGATGCTAAAAAATACACCTTCTCACCCAAATCTAAATGCTCAATATCAAACATTCCCAACAAAGTAGAATAATTACTTAAGTGTAAAAAACTTACTAATCACTTAAATGTAAAAACCTGTTATGAATAATACATACTAAGCTAACTGTTTCCATAACATTTACATTATAATGACCACGTAAACTGTAACTGCAATGTAATTAATTGTTTGAAATGTTATCTCACTCAATTAGTTGCATTGCTACAATTAATTGATATGTTCAACTTATATTCAAACTTTATAACATAGATATACAATTATACTTATTTTATAAATTATCAACCATAACTTTTTACCATGTAGTCTACAATTAAGTAGTCCTAAGAATGCCCGCAATGCATAGCATATTAGGGGCTTTTGGCATGTACATCTCATTAATACCTATGTATCTTGTCTACCCAACCATGTATCACTGTACCATGTATCAATAAAGTATTATTATTATTTTCTACCAATACGTCGCCCAACAAACTACTGTTATTACGCCCTACATCATATCTTATATACTTATTTATCCACTTTTTCATAAAATATGTGTTACCTATAACCAAACCCCTACATAAGGGGGATTACCAATAGACCCCTGGGTGTCTTCAAGAAGGCACTGGACAGGCACCTAAAGTCAGTACCTGACCAGCCGGGCTGTGGTTCGTAGGTCAGTTTGCGTGTGGCCAGCAGTAACAGCCTGGTTGATCAGACCCTGATCCACCACGAGGTCTGGTCTCAGACCGAGCCGTGGGGGCGTTAACCCCCGATACCCTCTCCAGGTAAACTCCAAGTAAAATGCCCCCATTATCATTTACACCTCACACCCCAAACTTACCTACCACACCCTCTCTAAATGTTTCTCCTACTTTAGCATTTAGGTCCCCTACCACAATTACTCTCTCACTTGGCTCAGAAGTTCCTACACACTCGCTTAACATCTCCCAAAATCTATCTCTCTCCTCTACACTCCTCTCTTCTCCAGGTGCATACACGCTTATTATGACCCACTTTTCACATCCGACCCTTATTTTAATCCACATAATCCTTGAATTTACACATTCATATTCCCTCTTTTCCTTCCATAACTGATCCTTCAACATTATTGCTACTTCTTCCTTAGCTCTAACTCTCTCAGATACTTCTGACTTAATCCCATTTATTTCTCCCCACTGAAACTTGCCTACCCCCTTCAGCTTTGTTTCACTTAGGGCCAGGACATCCAACTTCTTTTCGTTCATAACATCAGCAATCATCTCTTTCTTATCATCCACACTACATCCACGCACATTCAAGCATCTCAGTTTTATAAAGTTTTTCCTTATCTTGTTTTTAGTATTTTCTATAAGAGAAGGGGTTACTAGCCTATTGCATGGCTTACGGAGGAAAGATTCTTTTCCACTTCCCCATGGAGAATAGCGGCAATAAAGAAAAAAATCTATTAAGAAAAACAAGAAAAACCTAGATGTGTGTATGTATATATATGCATGCTCATGCCTGAGTAGTGTGACCTAAATGTAAGTAGAAATAGCAAAGTATACCTCTTATCCAGCGTGTTTATGAGACAGAAAAAAGACTTTGAAAAGACAATAAATGACATGCCCATGCACTCTGCCCCAGGCCCAGACTCATGGAACTTCGTGTTCCTCAAGAATTGCTAGACGCCCCTATCGCGTGCCTTCAGGATTCTATGGAGAGGGAGCATGGACACAGGGGTCATCCCACACACACTAAAAACAACAGACATAGCCCCACTCCACAAAGGCGGCAGTAAAGCAATTGCAAAGAACTACAGACCAATAGCACTAACATCCCTTATCATAAAAATCTTTGAGAGAGTTCTAAGAAGCACGATCACCAACCACCAAGATACCCATCAATTACACAACCCAGGGTAACACGGGTTGAGAGCAGGTCGCTCCTGCCTGTCCCAGCTCCTGGACCACTATGACAAGGTCCTGGACTCTGTTGAGGATAAACAAAATACAGATGTTATATACACAGACTTTGCAAAAGCTTTCGACAAGTGTGACCATGGCGTAATAGCACACAAAATGCGTGATAAAGGAATAACAGGAAAAGTTGGTAAATGGATCTATAACTTCCTGACAAATAGAACACAAAGAGTAATAGTAAACAGAGTAAAGTCCCAGGCAGCTACGGTGAAAAGCTCTGTTCCTCAAGGCACAGTACTCGCTCCCATTCTATTCCTCATCCTCATCTCTGACATAGACAGAGATGTAAGCCATAGCTCCGTGTCTTCCTTTGCGGATGACATCCGGATTGCCATGGCAGTGACCTCCATTGAAGACACTGCAAAACTCCAACAACAATGTATCTACCTCATCTGCTAGGAAAATGATAGGATGGATAATGAGAACCTTCAAAATTAGGGACGCCAAGCCCATGATGACACTCTACAAATCACTTGTTCTCCCTAGGCTGGAATACTGCTGTACACACAGCCCCCTTCAAGGCTGGCGACATTGCAGACCTGGAGAGCGCACAAAGAACTTTCACGGCACACACAAGTACGATAAAGCACCTAAATTACTGGGAACGGTTGAAGGTCCTTGATCTGTATTCCCTGGAACGCAGGCGAGAGAGATACATGATAATATACACTTGGAAGGTCCTGGAGGGATTGGTACCAAACCTGCACACGATAATCACTCCCTATGAAAGCAAAAGACACGGCAGGAGATGCAACATTCCCCCGATGAAAAGCAGGGGCGCCACGAGTACACTGAGAGACAAGACCGTAAGTATCCGGGGCCCAAGACTGTTCAACTGCCTCCCAGAATACATAAGGGGATTATCAATAGACCCCTGGCTGTCTTCAAGAAGGCACTGGACAGGCACCTAAAGTCAGTACCTGACCATCTGGGCTGTGGCTCGTACGTCAGTTTGCATGCGGCCGACAGTAACAGCCTTGTTGATCAGACTCGATCTACCATGAGGCCTGGTCTCAGACCTGGCCGCGGGGGCGTTGACCCCCGAAACCCTCTCCAGGTAAACTCCAGGTAATACTAGAAGTCATCACCACTAATACTAGAAGTCATCACCACTAATACTAGGAGTCGTCACTATTATTACTAGAAGTCATCACCTCTAATACTAGGAGTCATCACCACTAATACTAGGCGTCATCACCACTAATACTAGAAGTCATCACCACTAATACTAGGAGTCATCACCACTAATACTAGGAGTCATCACCACTAATACTAGGAGTCATCACCACTAATACTAGGAGTCATCACCACTAATACAAGGAGTCATCACCACTAATACTAGAAATCATCACCACTAATCCTAGGAGTCATCACCACTAATGGAATCTGAAGATGTCCTCTCTTGAGCTACTCTACCAGCAGCTGAAGGAAGAACTGAGGGTAGCTAAGCTTGAGATACAGCGACTGACTGAGGAAAGCAAGAGGATTCGTAGTAATCCTCCTGTTGAGAATCCTCAAGCCAAAAAAGGAACCTGGACAGTGGCTGGAACGCATGGGACAAAGTTAAGGATCAAGAGGACGGGTGGAGAGGTAGAAACAACGAAGACCCATGAGAATGTTGTGGAAACATCGAACCCATTCTCCGTGCTACCCGATGAATGTGAGTCGACTTCTGGGAGCATCACGACGAACGACACCAAGGAAGGTAAAAACATTGTTGTTGTTGGGGACAGCCAGGTTAGGTACATGGATAGGGCCTTCTGTTTGAATGATAGGAGTAGGAGACAGAGTTTGCTTTCCTGGGGCTGGGATGGAGCATATTGTTAGCCATCTGGACGACATCATGAGAGGTAATGGGAGCAATCCTATTATCTGTCTCAGTGCTGGAGGCAACGATGTTGGCAGACGTAGGAGTGAGGACCTGACTAGCAGGTTTAGGTCAGCAATAGACATAATTAGGAAGAAGGGGGGGAACCCTGTCATATGTGGTATTTTGCCAAGGAGAGGAGTTAGAAATGAATGGCTGTCCAGGGCAATTAGTGTCAATTGCTGGCTGGACAAATACTGTAAGGAAAATGCAGTAACATTCATTGACAACTGGGACCTCTTCTATGGCAGAAATGACATGTATGCCAGGGATGGGGTTCACTTATCCAGGTCTGGGGTGGGGTCACTGGCAACTGTAGTGGGGGGAGCTGTTAGGGCTTTAAACTAGAAATAGTTAGTGGTATGGGTTTTGGGGGGAAAACAGTGAAGTCCCAGTGTAGTAATATTATAAGTTCTAGGAGAACTAGTAATAGGCAGAATAAGGTGGATACTGGAAAGCCAGTGGCACTAGATGACAATGACAGTAATAGGTATAGTGGAAAAACAGAAATGAGCAGGAAGGGTAAAGAGAAAGGAGGGTCTTTAAATGTATATTACACCAATTGTCGTAGTGCTAGGAATAAGATGGACGAGTTGAGATTACTTGCAAGTGCGGGTAATAATGATGTTTTTGCAATAATTGAGATGTGTTTTAATATGAAAAATCGGGACTTGCCTGCTGAATGTCACATCCAGGGTATTAAATTGTTCCAAGTAGACAGAAGTATCGGGAAGGGGGGTGGGGTGGCACTCTATGTCCGTGATCATTTAAATTGTTGCATAAAAATGGGCATAAAGTCTGAAATAATACATACAGAGTCCGTCTGGATAGAATTTTCAGTGGGGTGTGAAAAATTTATTTTAGGCGTGATATATCGTCCTCCAAACTTAGATAGGGAACAAGGGAGACTACTCTGGGAGGAAATTGTTAAGGCCACAAGGCACGATAACGTAGTAATTCTAGGGGACTTTAACTTTAGTCAGATTGATTGGAATTTTTTGACAGGGAATTTAGAAACTAACGACTTTTTAGAAGTTGTTCAGGATTGTTTTTTGAAGCAGTTTGTGACAGAACCTACAAGGGAAAATAACCTACTTGACTTGGTTCTGGCAAACAAGGAATCCCTTGTTAATAATTTAGAAATTACAGAGGAACTCTGCACAAGCGACCACAAGTCAATTACCTTTAGCATTGAATGGATGTATGATAGTAGGGATAATTCAGTAACAGTCCCAGACTTTCGCTTAGCAGATTATAATGGGCTTAGAGAATACTTATCAACTGTGGACTGGGGTAACGAAGAGAGCTATCAATATGACAGCTCTCTTAACACTATACAGGCTGCCAAAGAACATTTATCCCATATAAAGAAATTAGATCAAGTAGAAATGACCCAAAATGGATGAATAATAGGCTCAAATATATTTTAGGGCAGAAGCAAGGAATTTATAGGCGCATAAATAGAGGTGAGGGTCATCTTATAAATCAGTATACTGACATTAAGAGGGATGTTAAAAAGGGTATAAGAAAAGCTAAACGGAACTATGAAATTAAAGTTGCTAGGGATTCAAAAAGTAACCCAAAAAGTTTTTTCCAGGTTTATAGAACAAAAGTTAGGGATAAGATAGGTACCCTTAAAAATAAAGCTGGGCATCTTACTGACAAGGAGAATGATATGTGCTCTATTTTTAATAATTATTTTCTCTCGGTTTTCACACAGGAAGACACTAATAATATCCCAGTAATTCAACTTGTGTAGAGTCCCTGAAGAAGATAAATTATGTAATATCACAGTCACTAGCGAAATGGTTATGAAACAATTAGACCGACTGAAACAAAATAAATCGCCGGGTCCTGATGAGCTTTTTGCAAGGGTTCTTAAGGAATGCAAAATGGAACTCTGTGAACCAATATCTAACATTTTTAATTTATCTCTTCAAACAGGTGTAGTGCCTGATATGTGGAAGATGGCTAATGTAATTCCTATTTTTAAAGCAGGGGACAAGTCACTACCGTCAAATTACCTCCCAATAAGCCTGACCTCAATTGTAGGCAAATTACTAGAGTCAATTATAGCTGATATTATTAGAAGCCATTTAGATAACCATAATTTGATTAATAATACTCAGCATGGATTCACGAGGGGCCGTTCCTGCCTATCTAATTTATTAACCTTCTTTAGTAAAGCTTTTGAGGCTGTTGATCACGATAAAGAATTCGATATTGTTTATTTAGATTTTAGTAAGGCTTTTGATAAAGTACCGCACCAGAGACTGTTAAAGAAAGTGGCAGCTCATGGCATTGGGGGAAAAGTGCTGTCATGGATCGAGTCATGGCTCACCAATAGGAAGCAGAGAGTGTGCATAAATGGGGTTAAATCCGAGTGGGGATCTGTAACAAGTGGTGTTCCACAGGGATCAGTCTTATGCCCGTTGTTGTTTATAATATATATCAATGACCTTGATGAGGGAATTACTAGTGATATGAGCAAATTC
The DNA here is from genome assembly GCA_009830355.1 of Cherax destructor. NCBI lineage: Eukaryota > Metazoa > Arthropoda > Malacostraca > Decapoda > Parastacidae > Cherax > Cherax destructor. The sequence continues at coordinate 21,272 of WNWK01031189.1, forward strand.
GCCGATGACACGAAGATAGGTGTCAGGGAACTTCAGAAGGATTTAGACAGACTCAATTCCTGGTCAGAAAAGTGGCAGATGCAGTTCAATGTAGATAAATGCAAGGTTCTGAAGCTCGGGAGTGTCCATAACCCAAGCACTTATAAGTTAAATAACGTAGAACTTAGCCATACAGATTGCGAGAAGTTTAGATTTAGAAAGGATATAGGAAAGTATTGGTTTGGAAATAGGGTAGTTGATGAGTGGAACAGTCTGCCTAGTAGGGTTATTGAAGCTAGGACCTTGGGTAGTTTCAAATTTAGGTTGGATAAATTCATGAGTGAGAGGGGTTGGATTTGAGTGGGACTCGCGCATGAGTGGGTAGAATTGTCAAAGCTTATTTCTTGGGTAGCTTTGAAAATTGGGTTGAGCAAATATTCTGTTAGTGGGATGGATTGTGAAGGACCTGCCTAGTATGGGCCAACAGGCCTGCTGCAGTGTTCCTCCTTTCTTATGTTCTTATGTTCTTATGGTAAGCAGCAACCTTAAACCAAGACAGCAATGCCTAAGCGTACGTAATAAGGCAAACAAATTACTGGGATTTATATCAAGAAGTGTAAGCAACAGAAGTCCAGAGGTTATATTACAGCTTTATACATCGTTAGTAAGGCCTCACCTAGATCACGCAGCTTAGTTCTGGTCTCCATATTACAGAATGGACATAAATTCGTTAGAAAACATTCAGCGTAGAATGACTAAATTAATACATAGCATTAGAAATCTTCCTTACGAAGAAAGATTGAAGACCCTTAAATTACATTCACTTGTAAGACGTAGAATGAGGGGAGACATGATCGAGGTATACAAGTGGAAAATGGGTATTAACAAAGGGGATATAAATAAGGTCTTGAGGGTATCTCTCCAAGAGAGAACCCGCAATAATGAATTCAAGTTAGATAAGTTTAGATTTAGAAAGGATATAGGAAAGTATTTGTTTGGAAATAGGGTAGTTGATGAGTGGAACAGTCTGCCTAGTAGGGTTATTGAAGCTAGGACCTTGGGTAGTTGATGTTTTTGCAATAACTGAGACATGGTTTAATATGAAAAATCGGGACTTGCCTGCCGAATGTCACATTCAGGTTTTAAATTGTTCCAAGTAGACAGAAGATATCGGGAAAGGGGTGGGTGGCACTCTATGTCCTGTGATCATTTAAATTGTTGCATAAAAACGGGTATAAAGTCTGAATTAACACATACAGAGTCTGTCTGGATAGAATTTTCAGAGGGGTGTGAAAAATTGATTTTAGGCGTGATTTACCGTCCTCCAAACTTAGATGGGAACAAGGGAGACTACTTTGGAGGAAATTGTTAGGCCACAAGACACGATAACGTAGTAATTAGTGGTATGGGTTATGGGGGAAAAAAGTGAGTCCCAGTGTGTAAATGTTATAAATTCTAGGGAACTAGTAATAGGCAGAATAAGGTGGATATTGGAAAGCCAGTGGCACTAGGTGACAAGGACAGTAATAGGTATAAGGGAAAACAGAAATGAGCAGGAAGGGTAAAGAGAAAGGAGGGTCTTATGTATATTTCACCAATAGTCGTAGTAGGAAATAAGATGGACGAGTTGAGAGTAGTT
>WNWK01031190.1:0-22888 GCA_009830355.1 Cherax destructor
ACACACATAGTTCACCATGGATGCTTGATGACAGTGTCATCACACACAGTAGTTCTCCCTGGATGCTTGATGACAGTGTCATCACACACAGCTGTTCACCCTGGATGCTTGATGACAGTGTCATCACACACAGTTCTCCCTGGATGCTTGATGACAGCGTCATCACACACAGTAGTTCACCCTGGATGCTTGATGACAGTGTCATCACACACAGCAGTTCACCCTGGATGCTTGATGACAGTGTGTCATCACACACAGTTCTCCCTGGAATACAACAATAATTTTAGTGACTTAGAAAGACCGCACTTTGTGCCCGGTGATAGATTTTAGGAAACTTCATTCTAAAAGGATTCCAAATCATTTTTCATTTCTTGTTGTTGGTAACGCTATCTAAGGTGTACCTAGAAGACGTATTTGTCATGTCAGAAGATGTGGAATCGTATCACAAGAGACTATATTTAGAACTTAGTAAGTTTTAAGAATAATCATTATTATTATTATTATAGTTTAGTTTTAAGAAACCATTCTAAATCTATCTAAATGTCATATCTTTAGATCAGATATCAAGTTTATTGGTCATGTAGTCTCTCCTAGAGGGGTTACGACTAACTAAAGTTCAGTAACTGATTTACAAAACTTTCCTGCCTTAAAAACTGCTGATGCCATAAGATCATTTGGGGGCTAACTGGTTTCTATATAGTTTTCATTGCAGCTCCTTTTAATGAATTACTTAAGAAAGATGTTGCTTCCACTTCAGTCAAGAAACAACATTCAAGACTTTAAGAGATAAGCTAACTTCTGCTCATATATTAAAGTTTTTTTTACTTTAAAAAGATTTTCTACCTGAAAAAAAGACTGACTAGCAGGACCAGTACAGGTGTGGGACGAGCGCAAAAGACTGAGATCAAGTATAACACTGTTACATTTGCTAGTCGAGTCTTAACCAAGACTGAACGAAATTATTCTGTAACTGAGCAGGAATCATTAGCTATTGTTTGGGCTTTAAACATTTCCGAGATATCTACCATACCCTGACCATATCTTGTTCCAGAATAAACGGCCAACTGGACGATTAGCATGATGGTCCTTGACCATACAATTGTACAGTCCAACCTATGCACACTTGCCTGGTCTGGTGTTATTCTACATCTGATGAAGATCGTAGTCTGTCTGTGCTTATTTCTTTGTTTTTTTTAAAGAAGATTGTATTTCTACATGGCATAACAAAAATCACGTTGGGGTAATAAAACAAGTTAAAATAAGGACCTCAAGGTTTTTCAGTTTTATATCCATTTGGAATCATTTTTGGTTTCTATAAATTTGTCATTCCAGCACCAAAATTTGATAGATCAGTAAAGGTAACTCACAGTGGCAGAGTGACGTAAATCCCCAGCGAGGGCATTAGCGAGGGCCAAAAGCTGCTCCTTGCTGGTCACTCTGGTGAAGACTGATTCAGTCATGATGCTGCTGGATGCTCTACCACTCTCACGCTGCTGCCAATGACAAAATGGAAAACGTTTTAGTAAATGTTTCTTGCTGAACAATATTTGCTGTAAAGAAACACACACAAACATAAACACTGGCACAATCGCACTTACACACACACACACATACACACTCAGGCTAGGTGGCCAAGGACTGCAAACTTCACTCAAGGAGAAAGATCTTAGGGTGAGTATAACACCGAGCACGTCTCCGGAAGGACACATTAACCAGATAACTGGTGCAGCATTTGGGCGACTGGCAAATCTGAGAATAGCGTTCCGATACCTTAGTAAGGAATGGTTCAAGACACTGTACACTGTGTACGTCAGGCTCATATTGGAGTATGTAGCACCAGTTTGGAACCCACACCTGGTCAAGCACGTCAAGAAATTAGAGAAAGTGCAAAGGTTTGCAACAAGGTTAGTTCCGGAGCTAAGGGGAATGTCCTATGAAGAAAGGTTAATGGAAAAGGGCCTGACGACACTGGAAGACAGGAGGGTTAGGGGAGACATGATAACGACATACAAGATACTGTGTGAAATAGATAAGGTGGACAGAGACAGGATGTTCCAGAGAGGGGACACAGAAACAAGGGGTCACAATTGGAAGTTGAAGACTCAGATGAGTCAAAGGGATGTTAGGAAGCATTTCTTCAGCCATAGAGTAGTCAGGAAGTGGAATAGTCTAGCAAGTGATATAGTGGAGGCAGGAACCATACATAGCTTTAAGACGAGGTATGATGAAGCTCATGGAGCAGGGAGAGAGAGGACCAAGTAGCGGTCAGTGAAGAGGCGGGGCCAGGAGCTAGGTATCGACCCCTGCAACCACAAATAGGTGAGTACACAGTGGAGACAGGAAGGACTCTGGGAAGACAGAACAGAGGGAGACACCAACAAGGAATATACCAACAAGTGTTGGATGACATACACACAACTAAGGAGGAGGTGAAGCAGCTGCTAAGTGACCTTGATACCTCAAAGGCGATGGGACCGGACAACATCTCCCTGTGGGTCCTTAGAGAGGGAGCAGAGATGCTGTGTATGCCACTAACCACAATATTCAACACATCCCTTGAAACTGGGCAACTACCTGAGGTATGGAAGACGGCAAATGTAGTTCCCATTTTTACGAAAGGAGACAGAAACGAGGCACTAAACTATAGACCAGTTTCTCTGACGTGTATAATATGCAAAGTCATGGAGGATATTATCAGGAGGAGAGTGGTAGTGCACCTGAAACGGAACAAGATTATAAACTACAACCAGCATGGATTCAGAGAAGACAAATCCTGTGTCACAAACCTTCTGGAGTTCTACGACAAGGTAACAGAAGTAAGGCACGAGAGAGACGGGTAGGATGACTGCATTTTCTTGGACACAGTTCCCCACAGGAGATTATTGCAGAAGCTAGAGGATCAGGCACGAATAACAGGAAGGGCACTGCAATGGATCAGAGAATACCTGACAGGGAGGCAACAACGAGTCATGGTACGAGATGAGGTGTCACAATGGGCGACTGTGACGAGCAGGGTTCCACAGGGGTCAGTCCAAGGACCAGTGCTGTTCTTGGTATATGTGAATGACATGACGGTAGGGATAGACTCAGAAGCGCCACTGTTTGCAGACGATGTGAAATTAAAGAGAAGAATCAAATCAGATGAGGATCAGACAGGGCTACAAAGCGACCTGGACAGGCTGGACATGTGGTCCACCAACTGACTACTCGAATTTAACCCCGCTAAATGCAAAGTCAAGAAAATCGGGGAAGGGCAAAGAAGACCGCAGACTGAGTATGTGCTAGGTGGCCAAAGACCGCAAACCTCACTCAAGGAGAAAGATATTGGGGTGAATATAACACCGAGCACGTCTCCGGAAGCACACATCAACCAGATAACTGCTGCAGCATATAGGCGCCTGGCAAACCTGAGAATTGCTTTCCGATACCTCAGTAAGGAATCGTTCAAGACACTGTACACCGTGTACATCAGGCCCATACTGGAGTATGCAGCACCAGTTTGGAACCCAGACCTAGTCAAGCACGATAAGAAATTAGAGAAAGTGCAAAAGTTTGGAACAAGACTAGTTCCCAAACTAAGGGGAATGTCTTACGAAGAAAGGTTAAGGGAAATCGGCCTGACGACACTGGAGGAACGGAGGGTTAGGGGAGACATGATAACGGCATACAAAATACTGCGAGGAACAGATAAGGTGGACAGATACAGGATGTTTTAAAGATGAGACACAGACACAATGGGTCACAATTTTAAGTTGATGACTCAGATGAGTCAAAGGTATGTTAGGAAGTATTTCTTCAGTTACAGAGTTGTCAGTAAGTGGAATAGTCTGACAAGTGAGATAGTGGAGGCAGGAACCATACATAGCTTCAAGACGAGGTATGATAAATCTCATGGAGCAGGGAGAGAGAGGACCTAGTAGCGATCAGTGAAGAGGCGGAGCCAAGAGCTGAGTCTCGACCCCTGCAACCACAAGTACAAATTGTTGAGTACACACACACACACAGGTAACAACAAACAATTAAAAAAGGTATTCACAGTGGAGACAGAGAGGCTTCCAGTAAACCGAGGTGGTAGAGTGCACCAGCAAGTGTTGGACACACTGCACACAACTGTGGAGGAGATAATATTTCTTCTTGGATCCTGACAGAGGGAACAGATGCACTCAGTGTGCCACTAATAACAATCTTCTAAAAATCTTTCTAATCAAACGTAGTTCTGATTTTAAAGAAAGGAGTCAGACAGGGAGGCAGCACTAAACTAAACTTCTGTCATTGACCTGTTTAGCATGTAAGGTTATGGAGAAGATTATCAGGAGAAGAGTGTTGGAGAACAGAAAAGAATGGGTTGACACATGACATCCAGCACTGATTCAGGGAAATTGAATCCATCATCACAAACTTACTGGAGTTCCACGACAAGGTAAGAGAAGTAAGACAGGAGAGACAAAGGGATGGGTAGACTTGGACTGTAAGAAAGCTTTCGACACAATACCACACAAGAGACTGGTTGAAAAGTAAGAGGAGCAGTCAGCAATAACATGGAAAGTACCGCAATGGATCAAGAAATAGCTGACAGGAAGGAAACAATGTGTGTTGGTAAGTAACGAGATGTTACATTGGATGAATGTGTCATGTGGGGTTCCACATGGGTCAGTCCAATGTCCAGTGCTGTTTCTTATATAGGCAACTGCCATGACAGAAGGGATAGAATTAGTGGTCTATGTTTGCATACTATGTAAAGCTAATGAGGAGAAGAGGATCAGGTGAGGCTGCAACGGGATCTGGACTGGCTTCAAGCTTTTTCTTATAAATTGTTACTGGAGTTTAACCAAAGCAAGTGCAAAGTTATGAAGCTTGGTGAAGGACAAAGAAAACCGAAGAAGGAGTACAGCATAAGTGGTTAAAGGCTGCAAAACTAACTCAAAGAAAATGATCTTGGGATTAGGATCATACGAAGCACATGTCCTGAAGCACACATCAACCATATAACTCCTGCAGCATATGGGCGTCTGGCAAACCTAAGAATAGCAATCCGATACCTTAATAAGGAATCGTTCAAGACTCTGTACACCGTATATGCCAGGCCCATATTGGAGTAAGCAGCACCAGCATGGACCCACACCTGGTCAAGCACGTCAAGAAATTAGAGAAAGTGCAAAGGTTTGCAACAAAGCTAGTCTCAGAGCTAAGGGAAATGTCGTACGAAGAAAAGTTAAGGGAAATCGGAATGACGTCGCTAGAGGACAGGATAGTTAGGGAAGACTTGATAACAACATATAAAATACTGCGAGGAATTTATGAGGTGGATAGAGACAGGAAGTTCCAGAAATGGGACACAGCAACAAGGGGTTACAATTGGAAGTTGAAGACTCAGATACACCAGAGTGATGTTAGAAAGTATTTCTTCAATCACAGAGTTGTCAGGAAGAGGAATAATCTGGAAAGTGCAGTACGGACGCAGGAACCATACATAGTTTTAAGATGAGGTTTGATAAAGCTCATGGAGTAGGGAGAGAGAGGACCTGGTAGCGATCAGTGAAAAGGGGGGGCCAGGAGCTATAACTCGATCCCTGCAACCACAGATTGGTGAGTACACACAAACACACACACAATCACACATACATACACACACACGTACACGCAAACTCAAACACACACACACACACACACACACACACACACACACACACTCACACACAGAATCACAGGGATGTTAAGAAGTATTTCTTCAGTCACAGAGTTGTCAGGAAGTTGGAATAGGTCTGGAAAGTGAGTGTAGGTGGAGGCAGGATGCATACATAGCTTTAAGAAGAGTATGATAAAGTCGTGAGAAGGAAGGAGTGACCTAGAAGAGCCAGTGAAGAGGACGGGGCCAGCAGCTGAATGGACCCTGCAAAAACAACTAGTGAGTCCTGGTAGTACACATCACACACACACACACACACACACACAGATGATGGAAGGATAGAAGAATTCAATCGGACGATGACCAGGCAGAACTACAAAGGATCTGGACAGGCTGCAAGCCTGGTCCAGCAATTGGCTCCTGGAGTTCAACCCCACCAAGTGCAAAGTCATGAAGATTGGGAAGGGCAAAGAAGACCGCAGACGGAGTACAGTCTAGGGGCCAGAGACTACAAACCTCAATCAAGGAAAAGGATCTTGGGGTGAGTATAACACCAGGCACATCTCCTGAGGCGCACATCAACCAAATATCTGCTTGAGCATATGGGCGCCTAGCTAACATAAGAACAGCATTCCGACATCTTAATAAAGAATCGTTCAGGACCCTGTACACGTGTAGTTAGGCCCATACTGGAGTATGCAGCACCAGTTTGGAACCCACATCTAGCCAAGCACGTAAAGAAGCTAGAGAAAGTGCAAAGGTTTGCAACAAGACTAGTCCCGGAGCTAAGGGGTATGTCCTACGAGGAGAGGTTAAGGGAAATCGACCTGACGACGCTGGAGGACAGGAGAGATAGGGGGGACATGATAACGACATATAAGATACTGAGAGGAATAGACAAGGTGGACAGAGACAGAATGTTCCAGAGATGGGACACAGCAACAAGGGGACACAGTTGGAAGTTGAAGACTCTAATTAATCACAGGGATGTTAGGAAGTATTTATTCAGTCATAGAGTGGTCGGGAATGGAATAGCTTGGGAAGCGATGTAGTGGAGGCAGGTTCCATACATAGCTTTAAGGAGAGGTATGATAAAGCTCATGGAGAAGGGAGCGTGACCCAGTAGCGACCAGTGAAGAGGCGGGGCCAGGAGCTATGAATCGACCCCTAGGTGAGTACAACTAGGTGAGTACACACACACACACACACACACACACACACACAACTACCTGAGGAATGGAAGACAGCAAATGTAGTCCCAATTTTAAAAAAAAAAGCGGAGAGAGACGCTAAGCATTAAACTTTAGACCAGTGTCAATGACGTGTGTAGTATGATTATCAGAAGAGTGGTGGAGCACCTAGACAGGAATGAGCTTATCAACGACAACCTGCACAGTTTCAGGGATGGGAAATCCTGTGTCACAAACCTACTGGATTTCTATGACAGGGTGACAGCAGTAAAACAAGAGAGAGAGGGGTGGGTAGATTGCGTTTTCTTGGACTGTAAAATGGCTTTTGACAGTTCCATACATGAGATTAGTGCATAAGCTGGAGAACCAGGCAGGGATAACAGGGAAGGCACTACAATGGATCAAGGAATACCTGTCGGGAAGACATCAGAGAGTCATGGTACGTGACGAGGTGTCAGAGTGGGCGATTGTGACGAGCGGGGTTCCACAGGGGTCAGCCCTAGGACCGGTGCTGTTTCTGGTATATGTGAACGACATGATGGAAGAAATAGACTCAGAAGTGTCCCTGTTTACAGATGATGTGAAGTTGATGAGAAGAATTCAATCGGACGAGAACTAGGCAGAACTTCAAAGGGATCTGGATAGGCTGCAGGCCTGGTCCAGAAACTAACTCCTGGAGTTCAACCCTACCAAGTGCAAAGTCATGAAAATTAAGATAGGACAAAGAAGACTGCAGACGGAGTACAGTCTAGGACGCCAGAGACTAGAAACCTCACTCAAGGAAAAGGATTTTGGGGTGAGTATAACACCAGGCACATCTCCTGAGGTACACATTAACCAAATAACTGCTGCAGCATACGGGCGCCATGCAAACCTAAGAACATCATTTCGACATCTTAATAAGGAATCTTTCAGGACCCTGTACACTGTGTACGTTAGGCCCATACTGGAGTATGCAGCACCAGTTTGGAACCCACACCTAGCTAAGCAAGGTAGGATTACCGACAATATGTTAGGTAAAATGACACAAGTGCAACTAATGTGACATTTTATTGTGGCAACGTTTCGCTCTACAGGAGAGCGAAACGTTGCCACAAAAAAATGTCACATTAATTGCACGTGTGTCCTTTTACCTAACTAGCGAAGCATGTAAGGAAATTAGATAGTGCAAAGGTCTGCAACAAGACTAGTCCCGGAGTTAAGGGGCATGTTCTACGAGGAGAGGGGGGAAATCAACCTGACGACACTGTAGGACAGGAAAGATAGGGGGGATATGATAACGACATATAAAATACTGAGAAGAATCGACAAGGTGGACAGAAACATGATGTTCCAGAGATGGGACACAGCAACAAGGGGTCACAATTGGAAGTTGAAGACTCAGATGAATCACAGAGATGTTAGGAAGTATTTCTTCAGTCACAGAGCTGTCAGGAAGTGGAATAGACTGGGAATGAGAGGACGAAAGGGAGAGGTCAGTTTTTGTTTACAGGCTCAAGGAAAACTTATGAAGCAAGAAGACAGGAGAAAAAAGTGATTGAAAGTATCATGAAAGCAAAAGGAGAGGACGACATGACCCAGTTGACAAATTTTCTGAGAATAGGGTAGTTTCAAGAGGTAAACAATGGCCAGTCAGAGTGATTTTCAAGGCAGAATCAGCTCGAAACATTATCATGCAGGAGAAAGCACGACTAAGAGACATACCGAAGTACAAGAGGGTGTACCTCGACAGCGACAGAACTCAAGATGGAAGGCAGAAACTGAAAGAGAGGGTACAAAGACGCAAGGAGAAACGAGAGGCAAAGACGCAGATGAGCAGGAGAACCCACACTGAGGAGCAAAAGCAAATACAACCTCCCTCAGAACCACCCACAGAAGTACCTCAACCATGACATCCCCAATGCAACCAAACAATCTAACCCAAAACCAACAACAGATGCAATCTTCCCACACAGATATCACATCCTGAGGTAAGATAGAGGGAGCAGAGGGGAAGGAGGAGTTGCTCTGTTCAATAAAAACCGATGGGGATTTGAGGAAATGGAAGGAATGGACGAAATTGGAGGAAGTGACTACATAGTAGGTACAATTCAAGTCTCGGGGACATAAGGTAGTCATTGCAGTGATGAATAAAATGCCACAGTACTGCAGGAGGCCAAGAGAAGAATATGAAGAGAGCAACAGAACAATGGTGGACACACTAGCTGAGGTGGCCAGAAGAGCTCACATGGGTAGAGCAAAGTTACGAATTATGGGCGATTTCAACCACAAGGAGATTGATTGGGAAAACCTGGAGCCACATGGAGGTTCCGAAACATGGAGAGCCAAGATGATGGATGTGGTACTGGAAAATCTTATGCATCAACATGTTAGGGACACTACCAGAGAGAGAGAAGAGGATGAACCAGCAAGATTGGACGTTGTGTTCACCTTGAGTAATTTGAACATTGAGGACATCATATATGAGAGGCCCATTGGAACTAGTGATCACATGTTTCTGAGCTTTGAATACATAGTAGAGTTACAAGTGGAGAGGGTAACAAGAATAGGATGGGAAAAAAACAAACTACAAAAGGGGGGACTACACAGTTATGAGAAACTTACTGCAGGAGGTTCAGTGGGAAAGAGAATTGGTAGGAAATTCAGTAAACGAAATGATGGACTATATAACAAAAAAATGCAAGAAGGCAGAGGAAAGGTTTGTTCCCAAGGGCAACAGAAATAATGGAAGAACGGAACGAGCCCTTTGTTTACCCAAAGGTGTAGGGAGGCAAAAACTAAGTGCACTAGAGAATAGAAAAAGTACAGAAGGCAAAGGACCCAGGAAAACAAAGAGATTAGTCGATGAGCCAGAAACGAGAATGCACAGATGAGGAGGGAGGCCCAGAGACAGTACGAAAACGACATAGCATCTAAAGACAAGTCTTTCCCGAAGCTGTTGTATAGCTACATACATGAGGAATACAACAGTCAAGGATCAGGTAATAAGGCTGAGGAAAGAAGGTGGGGAGCTCACAAGAAACGACCAAGAAGTATGTGAGGAGGTCAAAATTAGATTTCATTAATTAATTACAGTGTAGAATGAAGGGACTCAAGGAAGTCAGAACAGGGGCGGACACCAACAAGGGATACACAAACAAGTGTTAGAAGAAATACACACAACAGATTAGAAAGGGAAGAAGTTCCTGAGCGACTTTGATACCTCAAAGGCGGTGGGACCGGACAACATCTCTTCGTGGGTCCTTAGAGAGGGAGCAGAGACGATATGTGACACTAACAACAGTTTTCACCACATCCATTGAAAGTGGGCAACTACCTGAGGTATGGAAGACGGCAAATGTAGTCCCAATTTTTAAGAAAGGAGACAGACTCGAGGCACTAAACTATAGACCAGTGTCACTGACGTGTATAGTATGCAAAGTCATGGAGAAGATTATCAGGAGGAGAGTGGTGGAGGACATTGAACGGAGCAATCTTATAAACGACAACCAGTATGAATTCATGGAAGGCAAATCCTGTGTCACAAACACACTGAAGTTTTATGTCAAGGTAACGGAAGTAAGACACGAGAGAGAGAGGGGTGCGTAGATTGCATTTTCTTGGACTACAAGAAAGCCTTCGACACAGTTCCTCACAAGAGATAAGTGCAAAAGCTAGAGGTCAGGCACACATAACAGGAAGGGCACTGCGATGGATCATAGAATACCTGACAGGAAAGCAACGAGTCATGGTATGTGACGATATTTCAGAGGGGGCGCCTGTAATGAGCGGGGTTACATAGGGGTCAGTCCTAGGACTAGTTCTATTTTTGGTATATGTGAATGACATGACTGAAGGGATAGACTCAGAAGTGTCCAGCAACTGGCTCCTCAAATTTAACCCATCAAAATGCGGTCACGTGAGGTCGCTGTCCTAAGCTGTTTGGGAATTAGAGTGGGGTGTTACCGAGACCATGGCTTGTTGTAGTGTCTTGGAATCTTATGAGGTTAAATAGTTGAAGAAGGAGGTTCTACCTCTTAAGGAGGGAAATAGAAGACTGAAGCTTCGCCTAGATGGGTTTGGGAGTGAGTGTGGGATGGTTTGTACAGGTAAGGAGGAAGAGGATACCAGCAGTGAGTTAAAGAGTTGCAGCCGCTTTAAGTGGCAAGTGGTTCACAATTCAGGAAGAAGGAAGATAAGGAAGGTTAATAGAGAAGATATGAGTAGTAGGCTTTTAGTCTGTAGAACGCAAAATGGCGGCGGTCACAGAACCCCCAACCCCCACCCTACCCAGCCCCCCCACTTCCGGTCGCCCCCCCACTTCCGGTCTATCAAACCCCCGCCCCACTTCCGTTTTTGTTTTTTTCTCTCGTCCCGAACAGCAACCCCCCCTCACCCTCCCTGAGCTCCTCATCCCTGTAGGGTCTCCTCCCTGTACGGTCTCCTCCCAAAAAGGGCTATCCCTGTAGGGTCTCTCCCTGTAGGGTCTCTCCCTGAGCGGTCTCTTTCCGCGCTCGCGCCTCGCCCGCGCGCCCGCCCGCACCCGGCCCCACGCCCCCAACGCCCACGCCCCCACGCCCACGCCCACGCCCCCACACCCCTTTTTTGAATTTTTGATTTTTTTTCGAATTTTCATTTTTTTTCGAATTTTCATTTTTTCAATTTTACTTCTGATATTTTTTACTTGACCTCTATGGAGAGTCAGAGATATGGTAACCCCCTATGGGGTAGAAATTTTCTCGATTTCAATAAAAAGAACGAAAAGACTCGCTTTTCAATATTCTATCATCCCTCCATCTCATTGGATCAAGTTTTGAGTTCCCCCCTATAGGGTCTCTCTTTAAGTAAATTGAACTAAGACTTGAGTTTTACCTACTTTGGAATTTCATCAAATTCACTTCCATACCCCCCCCAAAACCCCTACTCTACTTCCTTGGATCAAGATCACCCATATCCCGCCCACACCCTCTTGGTTGTCAGTGACGTCATCACCGAGGTCACCAACAAGTTCAATCAAGTATCTTTCCCTTATTATGTTAAAAGAATTAAAAGTGTGTGACGTCACAATATTTCCTCGGACAAGCTTAAACATGAGGAGAGTACAACAGGCTGATTCAAGTCGGGTCACTCTGTGCCCCTCTTTTTAAATGTAGGATAACACTAATACACATTTTTTTTCATCATTTATTTATTTATTATTATAGAAAGATACATTTTTCCAGTCTTACATTAACATAGGAAAAACATAACACGAATTAAGATTTCAGGTAACAGGCTAAAAAAAAGATACATTTTCCATGTTTTCAGGTAATACGTTAATTTTCAGTCGTTTTAATACCCACTTTAAGATTTTCCACTTATAACTCACAATATTTTTTACTATTTCATCAGAAAATGATCCAATTCAACCAATTTTTTAGACATTTTATCCACCCCAGCGCCTGAGGTCACGACCTCACCTGCTCTCTCTCTCTACCTCACACACACACACACACACACCCCATCTCCCACCCATCACAGGCCCACCCCAGCGCCTGAGGCCATGACCTCACCTGCTCTCTCTCTCTACCTCACACACACACACACACCACCCATTACCCCATCACTCATCTCAATTTTTTCCAGTTTTACTAATTCATCCAAAAAGCCACATCCGCATCCACAGAACATACACACATTTTATACTCAATATAACCAAGAAATGCATTGGAACACCTCCAAAACACTCTTATACATCATTTGAATACCCCCAAAACATCATTGAATACTGTGAAAACGACATTGAATACTGTCAAATAACATTTAAAACACCTCTAACTCATACACAAAACTACACTCACCCCAAAATCACTCATCTCAATTTTTTACAGTTTTACTAATTCATCCAAAAAAAAAGATCATTTAAACTATGAATACTTTCACTAAGATCACATTTTTACACATTCCCCCAAAACACCATTGAACACCATCAAAACGACATTGAATGCACCCAAAACACTATTAAACACCACCAAAACACCATCAAACTTTTCCCTCAAAACATTATAACCAACTTTTTAAGATGACAAAACCATTATCTAAGTACACTCATCTCAATATTTTTCCCGTTTTACTAATTCATCAAAAAAAGTAATCACTAAAACACACTTTCAAAAACACAATCACCATTGAACACCGTCAAAAACACCTTTGAATACCCCATACATCAACAATGAATACTCCCAAAACACCATTTGAATATTCCCGAAACAATATATAACATTCAACCTAACCTAACCTAACAACATCTAACGTAACCAAAAAATAACATCTAACCTAACAACTTATCCCTCAAAACATCATTGAATACTATCAAAACACTTCAAAATCACTCTCATGCATCATTTGAACACCTTCAACTAAGTCATGGAACATTATAAAAAAAAACTAAGACACCTTCAACTAACACCTGAGACATCAACAAAACCTATACAAGACATAATCCCAATATTTCCTCTCTTTAAGTTAAAATGAGCTAAAATACTCCAACTAAGACATACCATAATCACATTTTTTATAAACATCCCCTCAAATCATTATAACCAACTTTATAAGATCATTAATCTCAATCCACTAAGATCACTCATTTCAATTTTTTCCCGTTTTACTAATTCATCCAAAAAAAGTAAAATCCATTTCCACAGAACATTTTTCATATACATTCCCTCATATCACCAACCGAGAACACTATTACTGACATCACTTAGGAAAAGATATCTAAATCCATGAATACTTTTTTACTAATGGAACACTTTCAAACAACATTAGAACATTTCCAAATTACATTAGAAAATTCCCAGATTACTTTGAACACATCCAATACAATATTAGAACACTCCCAGATTACTTTGAGCACATCCAAAACAATATTAGAACACCCTCAGATTACTTCCAAACAATATTAGAACACCATCAAAAACACTCTTATACCTCATTTGAACACCACCAAAACACTCTTGTACATCATATGAACACCTTCAAAAACACTATCAAACACCTCAAATAACATTTAACCTAACCTAACTTTAACTTCAAAACACTCTAAAACATGACACAACACCAACCAACTAAGACATATCATATTCCCATTTTTACAAAAATCTCCTCAAATCACTCAAAATCACCATTGATTACTTCCAAGACATCATCAAACTTTCCCTCAAAACATTCCCTCAAAACACTCCAACCAAGATCACTACTTACCTCCAACTCGGATAAAACATGAACACAAAAAATACATGAACATAATCCTATAGCAAAACACACTTTCAAAAAACACAAAACACACTTTCCAAAAAACACAACGCTTTGACCACCAAAACACTCTTATACATCATTTGATTACTCCCAAAACACCATTTGAATACTCCCGAAACAATATATAACATTTAACCTAACCTAACCTAACAACATCTAACCTAACCAAAAAAAAAAATAGCATCTAATCTAACAACTTAACCTTCAAAAACACTATCAAAGACCACAAATAACATTTAACCTAACCTAACCTAACAACATCTAACCTAACCAAAAAAAAAATAGCATCTAATCTAACAACTTAACCTTCAAAAACACTATCAAACACCACAAATAACATTTAACCTAACCTAACTTATCCTTCAAATCACTCATTCAACATTTGAACACCTTCAACTAACACAGACATACACCCTCCAACTAAGTCATGGAACATTATCAAAAAAATTAAGACACCTTCAACTAACACCTGAGACATCAACAAAACCTATACAAGACATATTCACCAATCTTATACCTGACATGAGCCATATCCAACATCTAAGACAAATAAAAAATCTAACTCATATACACAAAATAATATATAACTGCAAAATACCATGTCACGATCACCACCAACTATAACATATCATGTACCCAAAAAAATCTAAGAAACACCAAAACTAAGACATACACTTCCAACTATAACATGACATAAACACACAACCAACTTATACACGACCTAATCACAACAAAACTTAAGACATGAAACATAAGCACAAATATAAGAACATAAGCACAAATATTCTAAGACCCACCAACTAAGACATAACATGAACCCACAAACAAATTTAAACCATCAGACAGGTCAAAAATCTAAGACACAGACACCGCCAACTAAGATATATACACAAAATAAGACATAGGCGCAAAAACACCATAATCACAACATATTTAAGACATAAGACATGATATCCATAAAATCTAAGACATAATAAAAAAATCTAAGAGATGTACACAAAAATATGATAGACACCACCAACTAATATGCAACATAATCACAAAAATTTTAAAACATGTAACATTAAAAATCTATGACATAATAAAATATTCTATGATATATAAACAAAATAAGACATAAGCACAAAAAAAATACCATAACATGATCACTATAACATGCACCCCAAACTTATACACGTCATGATCACAACAAATTTAAGACATGAGTCATACATAGTACACTATCTACCAAAAATAGAAAACTATCACTTGATCACATAAAAAATTGACTTACAATCACTTAAGTCATATGAAAACATAAACATAAGTCATATGATGACAAAATTTTACACAAATTTCATGAGTATTACACCAAGATCACTAGCTCATGTACACTTATAACATGAGAGCCACAATCTATAAACACTACTCATTCACCATCCTAACCACTAAATCTGTGCACGAACACTTAAGACATACAACAACTAAAAAATATTAACACAACTTTGCCCACCAAAGATAAGTTATAACCTCCATAACACAAAACTGATTTACACTTTTCTCAAACTGAATATTCATACCACATTTTTCATTTATCATCTATGTACATATCACATTTTTCATCCACATCTTCCATAAACCATCCTTCCTGGAATATTATAAAAAACTAAGACACCTTCAACTATCACCTGAGTCATTTCCAAAACTAACACAGACATACACCCTCCAACTAAGTCATGCTCAAAAACCACTAAAGTCGCTAAAACTATGATTACTTTTTTACTATTGGAACACTTCCAAACAACATTGGAACATTTCCAAATTACATTAGAACACTCCCAGATTACTTTGAGAACATCCAAAACAAATATTAGAAAACTCTCAAATAACATTTGACATCTCTAACTCACCCGCCAAATTACATTCTCAATCACATTTACACACATTTCATTAACTGAAATTACATCTCACTCACCAAACTACACACTCACCTCAAAACCACTCACCTACAACTAAGCCATGAGACATAAGCAAAACTAAGACATATTCAAAATCTAAGAAATGAACACAAAATAAGACATAGCAAGAACACTATAATATACCCAAAAATTAAAGTCATTTACACAAAATACGATAAAAGCACAAAAATACCACGACACAATTCACCACCAACCAACTATAACATATCATCACACCAAAAAAATATAAGAACCACCAACTACAACATATCATCACACCAAAAAAATATAGGATCCACCAAACTATAATATATCATTACATCCAAAAAATATAAAAAACACCAACTAAGACAGATGAACACATACAACTAAGACATGAGACATTACCAAAACTAACACACATCTCCAACTAATCCATAACATGAACGCCAAATCTAAGACATACACCTACAACTAAGACGTGAGCCATAACCAAAATTCTAAAACATATTCACAAAAAATACCAGGGCACGATCACCATCAACTATAACATATCATGTACCCAAAAAAAATCTAAGAAACACCAAAACATACACTTCCAACTATGACATGACATGAACACTCAACCAACTTATACATGACCTAATCACAACAAAACTTAAGACACGAAACATATACACAAAATAAGACATAAGAACATAAGAACATAAGCACAAATATAAGAACATAAGCACAAATATTCTAAGATCCACCAACTAAGACATAACATGAACCCACATACAAATTTAAACCATCAGACAGGTCAAAAATCTAAGGCACAGACACCACCAACTAAGATATATACACAAAATAAGACATAGGCGCAAAAACACCATAATCACAACATATTTAAGACATAAGACATGTTAACCATAAAATCTAAGACATAATAAAAAAATCTAAGAGATCTACACAAAAAAATAAGATAGACACCACCAACTAATATGCAACATAATCACAAAAATTTTAAGACATGTAACGTATTAAAAATCTATGACATAATAAAATATTCTATGATATAAACAAAATAAGACATAAGCACAAAAATACCATAACATGATCACTATAACATGCACCCCAAACTTATACATGTCATGATCACAACAAATTTAAGACATGTATCATACATAGTACACTATCTAACAAAAATAGAAAACTAACACTTGATCACATAAAAAATTTACTTACATTCACTTAAGGCATATGAAAACATAAACATAAGACATATGAAGACAAAATTTCACACAAATTTCATGAATATTACACCAGGATCACTAAGTCATGTACACTTATACCATGTGAACCACAATCTATAAACACTGACCACCCACTATCATATTCGTACCACATTTAGTTTATCATCTATGTACATATCTCATTTAATCACCCACATCTTTCCCTAAACCATCCTTCCTATACTCATCCGCATATTACCGCCTAGAGATTTTTTTTTAATCCGACGACCCAACATGACGTTAAAAACCAGAGTGTAGGTGGTGTTAAGAGTGGTGATGGTTACTCTGTCTCCTAACGTCATGATGAGTCGTCGGATTAAAAAAAATCCCTAGGCGGTAATATGAGGATGAGTATAGGAAGGAAGGTTTAGGGAAAGATGTGGGTGATTAAATGAGATATGTACATAGATGATAAACTAAATGTGGTACGAATATGATGGTGGGTGGTTAGTGTTTATAGATTGTGGTTCACATGGTATAAGTGTACATGACTTAGTGATCCTGGTGTAATATTCATGAAATTTGTGTGAAATTTTAGGTTAGGTTAAATGTTATTGAGGTGTTTGATAGTGTTTTTGAAGGTGTTCATATGATGTACAGGAGTGTTTTGGTGGTGTTCAAATGAGGTATAAGAGTGTTTTTGATGGTGTTCTAATATTGTTTGGAAGTAATTTGAGGGTGTTCTAATATTGTTTTGGATGTGCTCAAAGTAATCTGGGAGTGTTCTAATATTGTATTGGATGTGTTCAAAGTAATCTGGGAATTTTCTAATGTAATTTGGAAATGTTCTGATGTTGTTTGGAAGTGTTCCATTAGTAAAAAAGTATTCATGGATTTAGATATCTTTTCCTAAGTGATGTCAGTAATAGTGTTCTCGGTTGGTGATATGAGGGAATGTATATGAAAAATGTTCTGTGGAGATGGATTTTACTTTTTTTGGATGAATTAGTAAAACGGGAAAAAATGAAATGAGTGATCTTAGTGGATTGAGATTAATGATCTTATAAAGTTGATTATAATGATTTGGGGGGATGTTTATAAAAAAAATGTGATTATGATATGTCTTAGTTGGAGTATTTTAGCTCATTTTAACTTAAAGAGAGGAAATATTGGGATTATGTCTTGTATAGGTTTTGTTGATGTCTCAGGTGTTAGTTGAAGGTGTCTTAGTTTTTTTTTATAATGTTCCATGACTTAGTTGAAGGTGTTCAAATGATGCATGAGAGTGATTTTGAAGTGTTTTGATAGTATTCAATGATGTTTTGAGGGATAAGTTGTTAGGTTAGATGTTATTTTTTGGTTACGTTAGATGTTAGGTTAGGTTAGGTTGAATGTTATATATTGTTTCGGGAATATTCAAATGGTGTTTTGGGAGTATTCATTGTTGATGTATGGGGTATTCAAAGGTGTTTTTGACGGTGTTCAATGGTGATTGTGTTTTTGAAAGTGTGTTTTAGTGATTACTTTTTTTGATGAATTAGTAAAACGGGAAAAATATTGAGATGAGTGTACTTAGATAATGGTTTTGTCATCTTAAAAAGTTGGTTATAGTGTTTTGAGGGAAAAGTTTGATGGTGTTTTGGTGGTGTTTAATAGTGTTTTGGGTGCATTCAATGTCGTTTTGGTGGTGTTCAATGGTGTTTTGGGGGAATGTGTAAAAATGTGATCTTAGTGAAAGTATTCATAGTTTAAATGATCTTTTTTTTGGATGAATTAGTATAACTGTAAAAAATTGAGATGAGGGATTTTGGGGTGAGTGTAGTTTGGTGTATGAGTTAGAGGTGTTTTAAATTTTATTTGACAGTATTCAATGTCGTTTTCACAGTATTCAATGATGTTTTGGGGGTATTCAGATGATGTATAAGAGTGTTTTGGAGGTGTTCCAATGCATTTCTTGGTTATATTGAGTATAAAATGTGTGTATGTTCTGTGGATGCGGATGTGGCTTTTTGGATGAATTAGTAAAACTGGAAAAAATTGAGATGAGTGATGGGGTAATGGGTGGTGTGTGTGTGTGTGTGAGGTAGAGAGAGAGAGCAGGTGAGGTCATGGCCTCAGGCACTGGGGTGGGCCTGTGATGGGTGGGAGATGGGGTGTGTGTGTGTGTGTGTGAGGTAGAGAGAGAGAGCAGGTGAGGTCGTGACCTCAGGCGCAGGGGTGGATGAAACGTCTTAAAAATTTGTTGAATTGGATCGTTTTCTGATGAAATAGTAAAAAATATTGTGAGTTATAAGTGGAAAAATCTTAAAGTGGGTATTAAAACGACTGAAAATTAACGTATTACCTGAAAACATGGAAAATGTATCTTTTTTTTAGCCTGTTACCTGAAATCTTAATTCGTGTTATGTTTTTCCTATGTTAATGTAAGACTGGAAAAATGTATCTTTCTATAATAATAAATAAATGATGAAAAAAAATGTGTATTAGTGTTATCCTACATTTAAAAAGAGGGCCACAGAGTGACCCGACTTGAATCAGCCTGTTGTACTCTCCTCATGTTTAAGATTGTCCGAGGAAATATTGTGACGTCACACACTCTTAATTCTTTTAACATAATAAGGGAAAGATACTTGATTGAACTTGTTGGTGACCCGGGTGATGACGTCACTGACCACCAAGAGGGTGTGGGCGGGATATGGGTGATCTTGATCCAAGGAAGTGGAGTAGGGGTTTTGGGGGGGGGATGGAAGTGAATTTGATGAAATTCCAAAGTAGGTAAAACTCAAGTCTTAGTTCAATTTACTTAAAGAGAGACCCTATAGGGGGGAACTCAGAACTTGATCCAAGGAGATGGAGGGATGATAGAATATTGAAAAACGAGTCTTTTCGTTCTTTTTATTGAAATCGAGAAAATTTCTACCCCATAGGGGGTTACCATATCTCTGACTCTCCATAGAGGTCAAGTAAAAAATATTAGAAGTAATATTGAAAAAATGAAAATTCGAAAAAAAATGAAAATTAAAAAAAAAATCGAAAATTCAAAAAAGGGGGGCGTGGGTGTGGGGGGCGTGGGCGTGGGGGGCGTGGGCGGGGCGTGGGCGTTGCGTGGGGCCGGGCGCGGGCGGGCGCGGCGGGGCGAGGGCGCGAGCGCGCGGAAGTAGACCGCTCATGGAGAGACCCTACAGGGATAGCCCTTTTTGGGAGGAGACCCTACAGGGATAGCCCTTTTTGGGATGAGACCGTACAGGGAGGAGACTCTACAGGGATGAGGAGCTCAGGGAGGGTGAGGGGGGGGTTGCTGTTCGGGACGAGAGAGAAAAAAAAAAAAAAAGGAAGTGGGGGGTGGATAGACCGGAAGTGGGGGGGGCGACCGGAAGTGTGGGGTGGCTGGGTGGGGTGGGGTTGGTGACTACCGCCATTTTGCGTTCTACAGACTAAAAGCCTACTACTGATATGAAGGTAGGATATCGATTCTTTGTTTTCCAGGACGAGTGTAATTCAGTGGTTGGTGAGGTTGAAGGTACCACTGACTCCCCCGCTAATCAAGGTAAGAATTGTGGGAGACTCTCAGGTAAGATATATGGACCGTGGTTATTGTAACAGAGATAGGAAGGTCAGACAGAGAGTGTGCCTCCTAGGAGCTGGTGTTGGTGACATAGTCAGCAGGTTGGATAATATTATGTCAGGTAATGGGAACAAACCTATTATCTTTCTTAGTGCTTGTGAAAATGACATCGGGAAGGATAAGCACAGGTCAACCTTAGAAGTAGTCAGGTCTAAGGAAGGGATCCCAATCATATGTAGCATCTTACCTAGAAGGGGAGTGGGCAATGAATGGATGTCTAGGTAAATTGGTATAAATTGCTGGCTAGACAGGTACTGCAAGGAACTTGCAATCCCATTCATTGATAACTGGGGCAAATTCTATGGCAAACATGATATGTATGGAAGAGATGGGTTTCAGCTCTCTGGGGTTGGAGTGGTTGCATTAGCCAATTCGATTGTGGGGGTCATTGATGACTTGTCTAGGAATTTAAGCTGATGGATTATAGAGGTATGGGTGTTTGTGGGAAACAATCAGGCTGCAGTAGATGAGCTAAGATTACTTGCAAGTGTAGGTAATATAGATATTATTGCTGTAACTGAGACCTGGTTCAACTTCAAAGACAGAGAAAGGCCTTCTGAATGCAACACACTGATAGGGTCAACATGAAGAGTGGTGGAGTGGCGATGTATGTCAGAGATAATTTAAATTGCTGTGCTAGACAAGATATAAGATTAGATACATCGGACACAGAATCTGTTTGGCTACAGTTTCTCGAAAGTAGTGAAAAATTAATTTTTGGTGTGATTCATAGGCCCCCAAACCGTGATAGGGAGTGCAGTAAGCTGCTATGGGACGAAATTCATAAGGCGTCTAGATATGAAAATGTGTTAATGGGAGATTTTAACTTTAGACAGATTGATTGGAACAATGTGACAGGTAATCTTGAGTCTAGTGACTTTTTTGATACAGTTCAGGATTGCTTTTTAAAACAGTTTGTGACAGAACCAACTAGAGGAAACAACCTGCTTGTCTTGGTTCTTGCCAACAATGAATCACTAGTTAATAATCTTGATGTTAATGATGAGCTTTGGGAAAGCGATCGCAAATCACTTAGTTTCAATATATCATGAAATTACCCAGATAACTGCAATCAAGTCCTTGTCCCAGATTTCCGCTTGGCCGACTTCATGGGACTGAGAAATTACCTGGGTGGGCTAAATTGGGATGACCTGACTGTGGGTCAGGTAGGTGGTGTTGGTTGCCAATATGACGTGTTTCGGAGCATAGTGCTAGCTACCCAGACAACTTTTGTTCCGATAGGGAAATTAGATCTAAAATAAATGATCCCAAATGAATAAACAATAGATTAAAACATCTCATTGGTCAAAAGAGAGGCACATATAGGTGTATCAAAAGAGGGGATGGACAGTTAAGAAATCAATATATTCAATTAAAGAGAGAAATAAAAAAAGGAATAAGAAAAGCAAAAAGGAATTATGAGGCTAAAGTCGCAAGGGATTCAAACACTAACCCAAAAGGGTTCTTTCAGGTATACAGAAGTAAGATTAGGGACAAGATAGGCCCACTTAAGAGTAACTCAGGTCAGCTCACTGACAATGATAAGGAAATGTATGAACTTTTCAATACCTACTTCCTCTCAGTTTTTACTCAGAAAGATACTAGCGAAATTCCAGAAATAATAAATTATGTAGAACTGGACGATAATAAATTATGCACTATTGGGGTAACTAGTGACATGGTCCTCAGAAAAATAGAGAAATTAGAACCTAACAGATCCCCAGGCAATGATGAACTGTGTGCGAGGGTTTCAATATATCACTACAAACTGGCATAGTGCCAGACAAGTGGAAAATGGCAAAAGTAATACCTATTTACAAGGCAGGTGACAGGTCCTTAGCTTCGAACTATAGACCAATAAGCCTTACCTCCATAGTTGGAAAATTTATGGAATCAATAATTGTCGAAGCGATTCGTAGCCATCTTGAAAGACACAAATTGATTAATGAATTTCAGCACGGTTTTACAAAGGGGCGTTCCTGTCTTACGAATTTACTAACTTTCTTCACTAAGGTATTTGAGGGGGTAGATCATGGTATTGA
>WNWK01031191.1:0-22888 GCA_009830355.1 Cherax destructor
GATTCCTGGAGATGGGAAGTACAGTGTCTGCACTCTGAAGGAGGGGTGTTAATGTTGCAGTTTTATAACTGTAGTGTAAAGCACCCTCTGGCAAGACAGTGATGGCGTGAATGATGATGAAAGTTATTGTTTTCGGGCCACCCTGCCTTGGTGGGAAACGGCCGATATGTTAATAAAAAATGTCTGGAGTTATCACTAAGGAAGGGTAGCAATAATGTTGAAGGATCAGTTATGGAAGGAGAAAGGGAATATAAATGTGAAAATCAAAGATTATGTGGATTGAAATAAGGGTTGGAGGCAAAAAGGAGGTTATATTTAGTGTTTACGCACCTGAAGAAGAGAGAAATGTAGAGGAGAAGGAGAGAGAGAGAGAGAGAGAGAGAGAGAGAGAGAGAGAGAGAGAGAGAGAGAGAGAGAGAAGAAGAGAGAGATAGAGATAGAGAAAGAAGTAGAGAGAGAAGAGAGAGAGAGAGAGAGAGAGAGAGAGAGAGAGAAGAGAGAGAGAGAAGAATAAGAGAGAGAGAGATTTTGGGAGATGTTAAGTGAGTGTTTTGGGAGTTTTGAACCAAGTGAGAGGGTGATTGTGATAAAGGATTTGAATGCAAAATTGGTATAAATGGTTATAGAGGGTTTGGTATGTAAGTCTGGGGTGCCAAGGGTAAATGATAATGGGAGGCTTTTGATTGAAATTTGTATAGAAAGAGGTTTGGTAATAGGTAATGAATATTTTAAGAATAAAATGATAAGTATACGAGATATGATATAGGGTGTAGTAATGACAATGACAATGTTGATGGGTAGACTACAGGATGTGCATGCTTATACAGGGTAACTGATCATATTTTAGTTGTTGCTACTCTTAGAGTAAAAGGTAGATAGGGTACAAGGAGAATGGTATGAGAACGTAAGAGAGAGTTGAAAGTTAGGGTAAAACATTAGCATCTATTGGTAGAAAGATGGGCTGGTGACAGTATAGACAATGAGGCTGAAGAGGTAAGGGGTAGAGTTAAAAATTCAGTGTCAGAATGTTCAGCAGAAGTTTGTGGATATAGGAGGGTGGGTGTATAACCCCTCAGTGAGTTTCAATTATTGTTTAATGTGATGTGGAGAGTGTAAATGCTATTTTGCCGTCTTTAATATCGAAATAATAATAATAATAATATCTTTATTTCTACAAGTACATGTACAAGGTATACAGGCCTAGCTGACATCAATGACATACTACTATATAGAAAGCCCCTTGTTATGCTGAGCATTTCCCGTAAATTATGTCAGTTTTGTTCCCAGGATGCGACCCACACCAGTCCACTAACACCTTTTTTATTGATAGATGAACAGGAACAGCAGGCGTTTTAAGAAAACACGTCCTAATGTTTCCACCCGCACCGGAGATCGAACACACATACGTCAGTGTAAGCTGAGTATGCTAGCAATCCAGCTACGGGACACTGATAAGGGGCTATATATACCCCCTACTGGTTTACAGCTTTCACCTAATTAAAATAAAAGAACTGCGATCGGCATCAGTCTTTAATGGCTGATTAGTCTCATGAAATGGATGTAAATTTTTTTTTTTTTGGCTTTGCTTTGTTTGTACACATTTGTTAGATTTAGTTCAATAACTGGAGAATGCCTCTTCTACTCGGCTTTAAACTTTTATTGACGATGGGTTTTCCTAAAATGGAAAATTCGCCTTCATTTTTAGTTGCAAGTTTTACATGAAAATTTCATTAATCAAATTGGTTCCTGGGAAATACCAGGAGAATGTCTCGTCCGCTAAGAAATAAACTCAGTGTTTGACTTTGTGTTATCCTAAGATACATCTTCATAACATCCATTAAGTATACATGTATGTATACTTACTTTAACCTCCAGTGCAGGAAAATATACATGTATGTATACTTACTTTAACCTCCAATGCAGGAAAATATACATGTATGTATACTTTAACTTTCAGTGCAGGAAAATTTACATGTATGTATACTTACTTTAACCTTCAGTGCAGGAAAATATACATGTATGTATACTTACTTTAACCTTCAGTGCTGGAAAATATACATGTATGTATACTTACTTTAACCTTCAGTGCTGGAAAATATACATGTATGTATACTTACTTTAACCTTCAGTGCTGGAAAATATACATGTATGTATACTTACTTTAACCTTCAGTGCTGGAAAATATACATGTATGTATACTTACTTTAACCTTCAGTGCAGGAAAATATACATGTATGTATACTTACTTTAACCTTCAGTGCTGGAAAATATACATGTATGTATACTTACTTTAACCTTCAGTGCTGGAAAATATACATGTATGTATACTTACTTTAACCTTCAGTGCTGGAAAATATACATGTATGTATACTTACTTTAACCTTCAGTGCTGGAAAATATACATGTATGTATACTTACTTTAACCTTCAGTGCTGGAAAATATACATGTATGTATACTTACTTTAACCTTCAGTGCTGGAAAATATACATGTATGTATACTTACTTTAACCTTCAGTGCTGGAAAATATACATGTATGTATACTTACTTTAACTTCAGTGCTCGTGCTGGAAAATATACATGTATGTATACTTTAACCTTCAGTGCTGGAAAATATACATGTATGTATACTTTAACCTTCAGTGCTGGAAAATATACATGTATGTATACTTACTTTAACCTTCAGTGCTGGAAAATATACATGTATGCTATACTTAACTTCATGCTGGAAAATATCATGTAGTATCTTTAACCTTCAGTGCTAATATCTTACTTTCCATGAGAACTTATGAGTCCTCTTCCATTAACAGACTTCACCATATTGTTGTTGATAATGTGAATTCAGAGAGGCTTCAAACTTTAGGTACTCGTGTATTTTAGGATATTGGTCCTCTCAGATAATAAGAAAATTGTACTAAAGTTTGTCTTCAAAGCTGATGTTTCTTAGTGGAAGGTTTAAGTTAGTTTAGAAAATGTCTTAATTTTGTTTTTATTACAAAAATGGGATTTTATTGTCACTGTGAGAGCTTGTGATTACTAAAACCAAATCTGATTCGCTTTAAGTCTTCAACTTAACTACATTAGAAATTAATGTCGCTCTCTACACTATTCTTTTCGCGTCAGTTCACTTACAATGCGGTGTTATATTTCCTGATTATTTAACGTCCGAAATACATCTGATTGTTATTATAATTATTATTATTATTATTATTATTATTATTATTATTATTATTATTATTTTCACTGGGAAATGCCATACCCATAAGGGTGATACTACCTGGGAAATGGAAGGTAATGAGGCTTGATCCTAGAAAAACCATGGTGGCTTCATCCATCATGGGATGGTGGCTTCATCCATCATGGGATGGTGGCTTCATCCATCATGGGATGGTGGCTTCATCCATCATGGGATGGTGGTTTCATCCATCATGGTATGGTGGCTTCATCCATCATGGGATGGCAGCTTCATCCATCATGGGATGGTGGCTTCATCCATCATGGGATGGTGGCTTCATCCATCATGGGATGGTGGCTTCATCCATCATGGGATGGTGGCTTCATCCATCATGGGATGGCAGCTTCATCCATCATGGGATGGCGGCTTCTTCCATCATGGGATGGCGGCTTCATCTATCATGGGATGGCGGCTTCATCCATCATGGGATGGCGGCTTCATCCATCATGGGATGGTGGCTTCATCCATCATGGGATGGTGGCTTCATCCATCATGGGATGGTGGCTTCATCCATCATGGGATGGTGGCTTCATCCATCATGGGATGGTGGCTTCATCCATCATGGGATGGTGGCTTCATCCATCATGGGATGGTGGCTTCATCCATCATGGGATGGTGGCTTCATCCATAATGTGATGGTGGCTTCATCCATCATGGGATGGCGGCTTCATCCATCATGGGATGGTGGCTTCATCCATCATGGGATGGCAGCTTCATCCATCATGGGATGGTGGCTTTATCCATCATGGGATGGTGGCTTCATCCATCATGGGATGGTGGCTTCATCCATCATGGGATGGTGGCTTCATCCATCATGGGATGGCGGCTTCATCCATCATGGGATGGCAGCTTCATCCATCATGGGATGGCGGCTTCATCCATCATGGGATGGCGGCTTCATCCATCATGTGATGGCGGCTTCATCCATCATGGGATGGCGGCTTCATCTATCATGGGATGGTGGCTTCATCCATCATGGGATGGCGGCTTCATCCATCATGGGATGGCGGCTTCATCCATCATGGGATGGCGGCTTCATCCATCATGGGATGGCGGCTTCATCCATCATGGGATGGCGGCTTCATTGATCAGGGGATGGAGGCTTCATCTATCATGGGATGGTGGCTTCATCCATCATGGGATGGCGCTTCATCCACCATGGGATGGTGGCTTTATCCATCATGGGATGGCGGCTTCATCCACCATGGGATGGTGGCTTCATCCATCATGTGATGTCGGCTTCATCCATCATGGGATGGTGGCTTCATCCATCATGGGATGGTGTCTTCATCCATCATGGGATGGTGGCTTCATCCATCATGGGATGGTGTGTTCATCCATCATGAGATGGCGGCTTCATCCACCATGGGATGGTGGCTTCATCCATCATGGGATGTCGGCTTCATACATCATGGGATGGTGGCTTCATCCATCATGGGATAGTGTCTTCATCCATCATGGGATGTCGGCTTCATCCATCATGGGATGGTGGCTTCATCCATCATGGGATGGCAGCTTCATCCACCATGGGATGGTAGCTTCATCCATCATGGGATGGTGGCTTCATCCATCTTGGGATGGCAGCTTCATCCATCATGGGATGGCAGCTTCATCCATCATGGGATGGTGTCTTCATCCATCATGGGATGTCGGCTTCATCCATCATGGGATGGTGTCTTCATCCATCATGGGATGTCGGCTTCATCCATCATGGGATGGCGGCTTCATCCATCATGGGATGGTGGCTTCATCCACCATGGGATGGCAGCTTCATCCACCATGGGATGGTGGCTTCATCCATCATGGGATGGCAGCTTCATCCATCATGGGATGGCAGCTTCATCCATTATGGGATGGTAGCTTCATCCATCATGGGATGGTGTCTTCATCCATCATGGGATGTCGGCTTCATCCATCATGGGATGGTGGCTTCATCCATCATGGGATGTCGGCTTCATCCATCATGGGATGGTGGCTTCATCCATCATGGGATGGTGGCTTCATCCATCTTGGGATGGCAGCTTCATCCATCATGGGATGGCAGCTTCATCCATCATGGGATGGTGGCTTTATCCATCTTGTGATGGTAGCTTCATCCATCATGGGATGGTGGCTTCATCCATCATGGGATGGTGGCTTCATCCATCATGGAATGGCGGCTTCATCCATCATAGGATGGCAGCTTCATCCATCATGTGATGGTGGCTTCATCCATCATGGGATGGTGGCTTCATCCATCATGGGATGTCAGCTTCATTCATCATGGGATGGCAGCTTCATCCATAATGGGATGGTGGCTTCATCCATCATGGGATGGTGGCTTCATCCATCATGGGATGGCAGCTTCATCCATAATGGGATGGTGGCTTCATCCATCATGGGATGGTGGCTTCATCCATCATGGGATAACTGCTTCATCCATCATGGGATGGCGGCTTCATCCATCATAAGATGGTGGCTTCATCCATCATGGGATGGCAGCTTCATCCATCATGGGATGGCAGCTTCATCCATCATGGGATGGTGGTTTCATCCATCATGGGATGGCAGCTTCATCCATCATGGGATATTGGCTTCATCCATCATGGGATGGCAGCTTCATCCATCATGAGATGGTGGCTTCATCCATCATGGGATGGCAGCTTCATCCATCATGGGATGGCAGCTTCATCCATCATGGGATGGTGGCTTCATCCATCATGGGATGGCAGCTTCATCCATCATGGGATGGTGGCTTCATCCATCATGGGATGGCGCTTCATCCATCATGGGATGGCGGCTTCATCCATCATGGGATGGCGGCTTCATCCATCATGGGATGGTGGCTTCATCCATCATGGGATGGTGGCTTCATCCATCATGGGATGGTGGCTTCATATATCATGGGATGGTGCTTCATCCATCATAGGATGGTGGCTTCATCCATCATGGGATGGCAGCTTCATCTATCATGTGATGGTGGCTTCATCCATTATGGGATGGCGGCTTCATCCATCATGGGATGAGTGGCTTCATCCATCATGGGATGGCGCTTCATCCATCATGGGATGGTGGCTTCATCTATCATGGGATGGTGGTTTCATCCATCATGGGATGGCAGCTTCATCCATCATGGGATGGTGGCTTCATCCATCATGGGATGAGTGGCTTCATCCTTCATGGGATGGTGGCTTCATCCATCATGGGATGGTGGCTTCATCCATCATGGGATGGTGGTTTCATCCATCATGGGATGGTGGCTTCATCCATCATGTGATGGTGTGCAGGATCAGGGAGTAACACCATCCGAGGATGGTAATGGTGGAAGATGCAACGAGTCGCCAAGTAGATGATAAACATTCATGAAATAGTTTAAGCCATTATTATATCAGCGTTTCACTGCCGGAAAATTTTGTCATCTTAACTACAAGGTAACCTGATCAAGTTCTGTTTGAGCGAAACGTTTTAATGAAGGTTTACGTTGTCTCTTGTGGCTGTCATCTGTTAAGCGATGCTGCGTTCACAATATACAACACTGACTAACACCATCCTGGGGTCCATATGTTGTAGGTGTTAATGAGATCACGATGTACAATGTGACTATTACATTAATTTGGAAGCGTTAAACCAATAAGAGTCCAACAACAGCTGTGTAATGGGAGAAAATTAGGTTTGGTCCGACTGCCCTTCAACACCTTCAAGCCTCCCCTCTGCCATTCTTGAAATATATTTTCATTGTTACATTGACAAAACATTCTTCAACTCTTTTGGCCTTTAATTTTCTCTTGAAAGTTGCATTGGCTTAATAGCCTAAGTTTGTTGTGAGGGAAAATTTCATTAGAGAGGAGTGGTGGAAGAATGAATGATTGGTGGTGGTAATGTTGGGGAGTCTGCTTGTTCAGTGAGGGTGGGTGCATACTTCCCCCTCTTCTCCCCCTTCTGCACCCGGTGGGAGGCGACGAGTGTGTCTCCGACTGGTGGTCAATCACTTGATTTGCGGCTCCTATCAAATCTGTAAGTATTCTTTACACATTCGCACCTCAGCCTTCGCGGTGAGAGGTTGTTCTACTGTGCTGCCCTCTTCAGGTTTTCTC
The DNA here is from genome assembly GCA_009830355.1 of Cherax destructor. Lineage (NCBI taxonomy): Eukaryota > Metazoa > Arthropoda > Malacostraca > Decapoda > Parastacidae > Cherax > Cherax destructor. The sequence continues at coordinate 7,308 of WNWK01031191.1, forward strand.
CCATACCAGCAGTTGGTAGCCAGTATGGCGGAGAGTAACCGGCGTCGGAGGAACACTGTCTGTGTGGAGTGAACCCGTGGGTCACTGTTGGGCCCTACCCTACCTGTTCTCCTGCCGCAGATTTTACGAGAGACGGACGCCATTGAGAACAGTGATTTGTACGGAGTGTCCCTTAATGGTGTGAAATGCTGGGTTCCAGGTCACCCCAGCTGTGGAGGTTTGTCTCCACGATGTTTCACGGACGTATGGGACAGTCTACTCTGCAACGATGGGACGGTGGACCAGCGGCCCTTATGAAGGTTTACCAGAAGGCACTTACATCATCAAAATGTGTCTGAAGCAGCCTATACCATCGTATGTCATGATAGGTGAGTTTAAAATTTCACGTACAATGACCAATGCCGTACGTGTCGCCTTTGTGGTTTGGCCACGTGCTGCGCAGGCGAGGCGTCATGATTACCCTACGACGACACCGGGCGAGTTTCATGTCGGAGGAGAGACGAAAAAGCGGAGTCTCACAATGCATTGTCCGATGAAGAGCCGTGGCAGCACTAGATGAATCGCCATGTGCAACGTTACTGTTGCATGCAAAGTATGTAACCTTTATTCGGAGCATGTTAACACACCCACATAGGCTCCCTCCAACCAGCAAACCATCGTTAAGGGTTTGGTGATGAGGGCCCCATCATCAAATCAACGACTCGGTTCAGCCAATTAAAATGCGAGTTTAACAATGACAAAGGTGACGTGGTTACCACTCACGGCTTGTCATTGGAATTCTTGCATAGAGCTGGTTGTGGAAAGTTGTCTGTCTTTTGGCTGCTGTTAGCCTAGACAACTGTGGCTTGCACTAAACACTACTCCTTTGTATATAGTGTACATATGTGTAAATAGCACTTTGTTATACTTGGTGAAGGAAAAGACAAAAGTCTTATATAATCACAATTACTTGGTGAAGGAAAAGACAAAAGTCTGGAATTAATCTAACTGATTTTTTGAAGGAAATACAATTTCAATACATCTTCTACTGTGTTTCTTTGCTTCAAGCTCCTTTACACTCAGGTTAACAGGCCATTGAACCTGAGGTTGTAATATGGGTAGCCTGTCCCGGAGCTGAATTTGGAGACTTAGAGCAGGAGTTGAGCCTAGAGTTGAAGTTCGCGCAGGAGCTAGTCTTGTATCTAGATAGCTTGCTATCTGGCATTGCTTACGCTTTGCCAACGCTTCACGAATCTTTGTGTCTCATTTTTGCATTCGCTTCGCTATGGTCAGCCTGCTATTGTGAGTATTCTGCAATTTGGTTTGTTATTGTGTGTCAGCCTTGCTATTGTGTGTGCATATTGGCTTTGTTATTGCGTGTCAGCTCTGCTATTGTATGAGTATACTGCAATTCGTACCGTGCATAGCGCTACAGCGTGTTAAAGTTGGGGGTTAATGCCACTATTCGAGTCAGACGGTTAGTGTCTGAGTTAACTCTGCTAAAGTTGCCCAAACTCTCTCTACAGCGTTGTTGGCGTATCGCTCGTTCTATTGGTGTTGAATATCAGCGTACCCTTACTGCTGCTCAGCTGCGTGATATTATAAGGAGTAAAATACAAACTGAAACTATGGCATATCAGTCTAGTGTTTCTCCCTCTACAGGAGCTGTTAATCGTAGGTCACCATTGAAGTTTCTACAAAATGGGAGAGACAAAACTCCTGAGCAAACCAGCAAGTCACAGGTTGGGGTTATCGACAGGTGAGTCTGGTTCACTGGCGCTTGAACTAGCCAGACTCACTCTTGGACAAACTAAAGAACAGCGTGCATTTGCTAAGGAGGAGTTTGATAGAGAGAAGGAGAGGAGACAATTCCATCAGACTGTAGATGACTTCAATTTACAAAGGGCAGTACAGTTTGTTCCTCGTTTTGTTGAAGCAGAGCCTGAACAGTTTTTCGAAGCATTTGAAAACCAGGCTCGAGCTTTAGGGTGGCCTGAGGTTCATTGGGCGTCACTGGTGCATACTGGTTGTTTGGTAAAGCACAAGAATTTACTTCTAGCCTGGGAAATGCTGATTTTGGTAACTATCGTATTGTGAAACCACTGTTCTTGGGGCTTATCAATGTATTCCTGCCAAGTATAGGAAAGAATTCAAACTCGGCAGAAGGCAGTTGGTCAGTCTGCTGTTGACTTGTGACAGCAGACCAGGGCTTTTACAAAGTGGTACAAGGCAAGTGGTGTCGCTGATTTTGAAAATTTGAAGCAGCTCATCTTGGTGGACAACCTGCTGGAGTCTGTTAGTCCAGAGGTTCGAGTCTTTCTGCAAGATCATTCCCGCCTACGGCATTGGAAGCAGCCAGGTTGGCTGATACTTTGAAACTAACCGCTCCTTGTCCGAGCGGTCTTATCTCTTTCCTCAACAGCCTGGTATGAGCAGAGATTGTCAAAGAAAAGTTCCTGAGTGGAGAAATAAAGGTCAAGATGAAGGTGAATCTCGTCAGCAGTCAACTAAAACACCTGGTGAGCAACATCAAACTACTCAACGTGATTCGAAGCGGCAGTATCCAGAGTGGCGTAAGCCACAAAATCAACGAGGTGCCAAAGTTAAAGCTGAGATGGTATGTTATAACTGTGGCAAGCCTGGCCACATCAGACCCAACTGTCCAAGTAAACCCCAACCATTTGGGAAAATCTCTAATATCCCTAATAATGTCCCAGGAAGAAGTAGAGAAGGGGATGGCCCCTTACTATAGCTCTTGATACATAGCCCTTCAGGAACATTCAGAGAAAAAGGAAGTTAGAACCTTTAGGGATACTGGAACATATTGCTAACTTATAAGAGAGGGAGTACTACCCCTTTCTGATCAAACCTCTTTGCAATCCTCAGTTCTGTTAGAAGCTTTTGGAGGAGCAGTATTTTCTGTCCCTTTACATCAAATCTATGTGCAGAGTAAATACTACACTGGGTATTTGACTGTTGGTGTCTCGGAGGGATTTCCTATGAAGGATGCAATGCTATCACTGGGTAATAACATTGAGTCTACTAAATGTATAGAACCCATAATGGTTAATTCTTCCCCGATGTTGGCCATAACTCGGGCACAATCCAAAGTGATGTCTGATAAGAATGTTAACTCGTCCTTGGACGACTCTGATCTCGGACTAACCAATTTGTTTTGCGAGGAAAACTGGTCAGAGCCTCGTAAATTTAGTGAACAGCCCCAGATCAAGCCTTCCTATTCCAGGGTTGCAGGATTGCCAGATGTCTCTGTTTCCATGCCTGAGGGACTGTCCTTTCGGGAGGAACAACGGAAAGACTCCTCACTAAATTCTGCTTTTGAGGCAGCTATGGGTAAATCCACTTCGGGTCACCCGGTCAAATATCTCTTAAAAAATAATTACTTTGTACTGCACCCATTCTGTTGTCTCCAGACTGTTCAGAACCATTTTCCTTGCAGATTGATGCTTCTGAGTCTGGGGTGGGGGCAGTGCTTCTGCAATCTGGGGATGATGGGTTGCAGCCTGTGGCGTACTTTTCAGCCAAATACCAACCACACCAGAGGGCCTACTCTACTATAGAGAAGGAGGGCCTGGCTCTACTTCTGGCATTAGAGCATTTTGATGTCTACGTGGGCCAGTCCTCTCAGGTGGTCTCCATCTACAGCGACCACAACCCTCTGGTATATCTCCAGAACATGAAGAACAAAAATACCAGACTCATGCGTTGGAGTATTAGGTTGCAACTCTACAATATAAAAATTATACACAATGCTGGAAAAATTAATACACTAGCTGATGTGTTGTCCAGAAGTCATTGTATTTAGTTAGGATGTGTTAGGGACTTTGGGTAGAACCAGCCCTTTTTTTCCCCTAGTGGGTTTTTTTTTTAGCGGGGGGTGCCCTGCTACCGACCGCAGGCACCTTGGACCTATGTTAGCCCTACCGTCTGCTGTCTCACTCTTAAGTTTAAAGCTGGACTTATGTCTCGAGAAAAGTTTAGCTTTAACTAATGAGCGGGATGGTTGAGGGGAAAGGCGGTCCCATTATTATAATGTGCCATGGTGGCACTCTACCCATTTGAGGTGGAAGCCTAGTCCTGAGCCCTCTTGGGGTGGGGGTGTTGCATGCAAAGAGTATGTAACCTTTTTTTGGAGCATGTTAAACACACCCACATAGGCTCCCCTCCAACCAGCGAACCATCGTTAAGGGTTTGGTGATGAGGGCCCCATCATCATATCAACGACTCGGTTCAGCCAATTAAAAGCATAATTCTTGGGTAGAATTGAAAATTAGGTTGGGCAATTATTCTGTTAGTGGGATGGATTGTGAAGGACCTGCCTAGTATGGGCCAACAGGTTAACAGGCCATTGAACCTGAGGTTGTAATAGAAATCATAATGTGATAAACAGTTAACAATTTCGACCTTGGAAAGATGAACACATAAGCAGTACATTGTCAATAAAGGATCACATTATACTACTTAGGTGTTTATTTTACTATTGTGTCGGTATTTTATGCCATTTATTTCCAATTTCGACCTTATTGCTCAGCTTCCTGTGAACTTGGTAGTGAAAGTCTCTATCATTCACGAGTAAAAGCACACAGAGAAAGGGTAAAGAATCATCCTTCTCTTCGTATTAATGTTGGTACAATTACCGACAATATGTTGAGTAAAAGGACACAAGTGCAAGAAATGTGACATTTTATTGTAGCAACGTTTCGCTCTCCAGGAGCTTTCTCAAGCCGTTACAAGCGATACATGGACACAGTGGGCTATTATATACTCTCAAAGTGAGGTGAAATACTAGTGGTGGTCGAGGTAGTAGTGATATAAGTAGTAGTAGTAGTAGTAGTAGTAGTAATACAATAAGGTAGAATAATCAATATGCACATGACTAAAAGGTGATAAAACAAATACTTGGGTAGTATAACAATAGGTTAGACAAATATTTTTGCTGGAGGTTGAAATCGCTTGTAACGGCTTGATAAAGCTCCTGGAGAGCGAAACGTTGCCACAATAAAATGGCACATTAGTTGCATTTGTGTCATTTTACTTAACATATTGTCGGTAATTCTACCAATATTATTACAAATAGGTTAGACAAATATTTCTGTTAGTGGTTGTATTTGAGAAGGTCTGTTTCAGTGTTGCTCCTCTGTTATGTTCTTGTGTAGTATTAGGAGCTGTGACTATGTGACGGCAGGGTTTATTGTTTTGAGAAGGATTCTCGCTAATACTTCAGAGATGATGAAGCTGCCTTTATTTTGCTTAATCGTGTTAAATGCAGAGATTAACGATGATTCAAAGCATTTACATCTGCGGAAATTAGGTTATCTGATCACTAGTCGAGCGTCGTTGAATTTCATGAGATGATTGGTGGAATTCCGGTGTTGTACGCAGGCGTTGTTCAGGTTATTGTTCCTACATGCGTTAATGTGTTCATTGAGACGTGTTTCGAGGTTCCTTGCTGTTTCTCCTACATAAATTCTGTCGCAGCCTCCACAAGGTATAATGTAAACCCCTGCATTGACTGGTTCATGGTAGTTCGATTTTGTCCTGGTTAGATCCCTTATGGAAGTGCTGGATGTGATGGCGACTCTAGTGTTAGCTTGTGTGAATACTTAGAAATGTTCACTGCAACCTAGCTGTTGGAAGGGATTATAACTTTCTTAGGAGTGGTGTTAATGATCTGAAGGGCTATATTTGTTTCACAAAAATGTGAAACAAACCAATTTTGGAAAACACCAATCGTTACTCAGGCTTTCTTGATTGATTTCCAAATCACTGGTGGACTTGACTTTAAAAAGCCTTTCATTGCACGTGGTGTTGCAGCATGATCCACAAGCTTTAACTTAAAGTCACACTGAGCAAGAGGGTTAACCTGTCGTTTGCAACCTTGAACAAAGATGTATGCTTCTCTTCTCGGGAAATGAAAGTACGAGAAGTAATTCTTTACCAAAATAGACCCGTTTCATCTACAATAAATGCAGGGTAGGTAGAGTAATCACAGGGTAGGTAGAGTAATCACAGGGTATTTAGAGTAATCACAGGGTAGGTAGAGTAACCACAGTTTTCGATTACGGCTTTCAGAGTTGCAGGAAATTCCTGGGCTGCCTTGCTGTCTGCACTAGCCGCGTTACCAGAGATACGTACACAATGGAGGTTAATGTACTGATTAAATCAATCAAACTAACCTCTGTTGGCTGTGACTATTACCGTCATATCACCTTCGCCGTTTCCATTATTAGGTGGGTTAGTGATATGTTTTATGTGTGTTTGCTAGCAACTCTGCTGGTTCGTAGCCTTTCCTGTGCTGCTGCCATCTCCTAACTAGTAATCAGCCTCATCTATGCTGTTTCCACTTAATTGTTAGTACCCAGCCTCGCTTCTGCTTCTGCTAGCTTCCTACTAGTACGCAGCCTCGCCTCTGAAGCTCCCTGCTAGTAGTCTGCCTTCCTTCTGATTTCCACTGCTTTTATTCTGGCTCCTCCCCATACACAAGTGCACCAACACCTCTTTCATTAAACATTAGGTTGGTTGCCAAGCCTGCAGAGTAAATGACATTATGAAAATTATATTAGCTTACAAAACTATGTCTGGTCTTGCGACACTGGTTGTAGCATTGCGACACTGGTGGTAATGTTGCGAAACTGATGGTTGTGTTACGACATTGATGGTTGTGTTGCGACATTCCTGATGTTATTGCAACACTTGTGGTTGCGCTGCGACATTTGTTAACAGTGTAATACTTGTGTAGTGTTGATCATGTGATAATACGTGGCCTGATCGCTAAAGCTCTCGCTTCACACGGCGAGGGTCTGCGTTCGATTCCCAGCTAGGGTAGAAACATTGGGCGTGTTTCTTTACACCGGTTGTCTATGTTCACCCATCAGTAAAATGGGTACCTGGGAGTTAGTCGACTGGTGTGGGTCGCATCCTGGGACAAGGACCTAATTTGCCCGAAATGCTCTGCATAACAAGGGACTTTATATATAGTAGTATGTCATTGATGTCAGCTAGGCCTGTATACCATGTACATGTAGTAAATAAAGATATTATTATTATTATTATATTATACTCAACTTGCTGCGCTGACGTCACTGGCTTCCTCGGCTAGCCAGCGAGCCGACACCCAACTTCTTAATAGACCTAGAGACGAACGGACAGGCAAGTTGGGCTCTCCAAGTATTTTCCAATGATAAAGCCTCCCATAACAGCCTTTGGTGTATCCTTCGCTACCATTCTCCCTTCCCCAAGCACTCACGACAAATGGTGGTAGCTCTGGGAACTTAAATTGCTAAATTATGGTCGATGTAACAAGATTCATATTACGAAGATCGGCGGCCATTACATGAGCAGCAACGTAGATCTAAGTTAAGTCAGCAGTCTCCAGCATCTCATCAGCTTCTCCTCAGCAACACGCCAAATTCTGCTGTTCAGGACAATTTAAGTCAGTCTAGATGACTAGGGTCAGAAAATATATCTGACGATGAAATTCTTCCTGCAATGGATCCTTACTTGTCCAAGAAAAAGAGAGTCTGAATGAATCTCAACTAACTGATGTAATTACCTTCCGAGATACAGGCAGTTATCTCGCCTTGTTGAGAGACATTGTACTTCCCTTAACTGATAATACTTACACAAAGATAGATGTCTTGTTAGAGGCCTATGGAGAGGCTGTAATAAAAGTACCTCTTCATAAAGAATATATAGAGAGAAGCTTTAACACCTGGAGTTTACCTGGAGAGGGTTTCGGGGGTCAACGCCGCCGCGGCTCGGTCTGAGACCAGGCATCATGGTGAATCAGGGTCTGATCAACCAGGCTGTTACTGCTGGCCGCACACAAACTGACGAACGAACCACAGCTCGGCTTGTCAGGTACTGACTTTAGGTGCCTGTCCAGTGTCTTCTTGAAGACAGCCAGGGTCTATTGGTAATCCACCTAATGTATGCTGGGAGGCATTGAACAGTCTTGGGCCGCGGACACTTATGGCATTGTCTCTCAGTGATTCGTGGCGCCCTGCTTTCCATCAGGGGGAAAGTTTCATGTCCTGCCAAGTCTTTTGCTTTCATAGGGAGTGATTTCGGGGCAGGTTTGTAAAAATCCCTCCAGGACCTTCCATGTATATTATCATGTATTCTCTCGCCTGCATTCCAGGGAATACAGATCAAGGACCTTCAACCGTTCCCAGTAATTTAGGTGCCTTATCGTACTTATGTGTGCCGTGAAAGTTCTTTTTTACACTCTCCAGGTCTGCAATGTCGCCAGTCTTGGAGGGGTCCTTAGTGTACAGCTGTATTCCAGCCTAGAGAGAACAAGCGATTTGAAGAGAATCAACATGGGCTTAGCGTCTCTAGTTTTTAAGGTTCTCATTATCCATCCTATCATTTTTCTGAGATGCGGTAGATATATTGTTGTGGTCTTTGAAGATGAGATCCTCTGATATTGTCACTCTCAGGTCCTTCACATTACTTTTTCGCACTATTGTATGGTTAGAATTTGTTGTATACCCTGATACAGTTTTAACTTCCTCAAGCTTTCCATATCTGAGTAGTTGAAATTTTCTTCATTGAACTTCATATTGTTTTGAGTGGCCCATTTGAAAATTTGTGGATGTCCTCTTGGGGTTTTGCGGTGTCTTCGATGGCGGTCACTGTCATGGCAATTCGGGTGTCATCCGCAAAGGCTTACATCTTTGTCTATGTCAGATATGAGGATGAGTAATAGAATGTGACGAGTACTGTGCCTTGTGGAACAGAGCTTTTCACCGTAGCTGCCTCAGACTTTACTCTGTTTACTATTACTCTTTGTGTTCTGTCTGTTATTCCTTTATCAAGCATTTTGTGCGCTATTACACCATGGTCACACTTGTCGAAGGCTTTTGCAAAATCTGTGTATACTACATCTGCATTTTGTTTATCCTCTATAGCATCCAGGACCTTGTCATAGTGGTCCAGTAGCTGGGACAGGCAGGAGCGACCTGCTCTAAACCCGTGTTGCTCTGGGTTGTGTAATTGATGGGTATTTAGGTGGTTGGCGATCTTGCTTCTTAGAACCCTCTCAAAGATTTTTATATGGGATGTTAGTGCTATCAGTCTGTAGTTCTTTGCAATTGCTTTACTGTCACCTTTGCAGAGTGGGGCTATGTCTGTTATTATTAGTGAGTGTGAGATGACCCCTGTGTCCATGCTCCCTCTCCATAGAATGCTGAAGGCACGCGACAGGGGCTTCTTGTAGTTCTTGATGAACACGGAGTTCCATGAGTCTGGGCCTGAGGCAGAGTGCATGGGCATGTCATTTATTGCCTTTTCAAAGTCTTGTGGTTTTAGGATAATATTAGAGATTTGTTATTCACTTAGACTGTCGACCCTTAGTCTGGTTAACGGTTCGCTGAACACTGAGTCGTATTGGGACTTTAATATCTCACTCATTTCTTGGCTGTCATCTGTGTAGGTCCCATCCTGCCTAAGCAGAGGCTCAATTATGGATGTTGTTTTTTCCTTAGATTTGGCATAAGAGAAGAAGTATTTTGTTTTTGCTTTTTTCAATTTCCTTTATGGCTTTTAGTTCTTCCTAAGATTCTTGTCTCCTGTGAGATTCCTTCAGTTTAAGTTCGATATTTGCTATTTCACTAACCAGTGCCTCCCTTCGTATTTCAGATATATTGGCCCCTCTCAGCAGCTCTGTGACTCTTCGCCTTCGTCTGTATAGGGAGCATCTCTCTCTTTCTAGTCTGCGTCTTCTCTTTCTTTTTTTGCTAATGGAATGTGCCTTGAGCAAATCTCAAGAACCACAGAGTTAATTTTTTCTAGGCAAAGGTTCGGATCCATGTTGTTTAGAATATCTTCCCAACTTGTTTCATTTAGGACATGGTTGACTTGTTCCCATTGTATGTTTTTGTTATTGAAGTTGAATTTTGTGAAGACACCCTCATGACTGATCACATTTTGCTGGTCAGGAGCCCTGTGCATACATGTCTGTACCTCTATTATGTTGTGATCTGAGTGTATTGTCTTTGATAAGGTTATATTACGTATCAGATCGTCATTGTTAGTGAAGATGAGGTCCAACGTATTTTCTAGTCTTGTAGGCTCTAATATTTGCTGGTTTAAGGTGAATTTGGTGCAGAGATTTAATAGTTCGTGTGTGTGTGAATTTTCATCTAAGCTGCCTCCTCCATTTTAGGTGTCTTAAGGGAAATCTCCCAGTAGCAAGATGTTTGGGGCAGGAGTTGGGAGATTTTCCAGACAGTGGACCACCACAATGACAAAGTTTTGGTTTTCAATCTTTACAGCCAAAACTTCAACTACATCATTTGAGGTGTTTAGTAGTTCTGAGCAAATGAGCGACTCTGTGACGTACAGGCCAACCCTCTTCCCCCTTGTTGCCTGTTTAGTCTGTCGCATCTGAATAGGTTATGACCTGAGATTCATATTTCGTTGTCATAATGATCCTTTATGTGGGTCTCTGTGAATGCTGCAAACATTGCATTTGACTCCGTGAGCAGTCCCTTGATGTAAGGGATTTTGTTGTTTGTTGACGGCTTTAGACCCTTTATGTTCGCAAAGACAAATGTCGTTATATTGGTGGAATTTAGGGGGCTTTTATTTGCTGGCTCTAATATCTGTTGTTCTTGAGTGGGGGCCAATGACTGTGCCTCTGCTCCAGAAGTGTTTTCAGTTGGTGTAGGACTTCTGTTATTTCTTGCCAGTCTTTTTTCCTTCATGGCACTAAAAAACCTCCTTCTCTGGAGAGTTTATGACTCCCCTCTTTTGTTTGCCATAGTCCGGCTGGTCTGTGTCTTCTTGTCCCCTTTAGATGATGTGCCTGGCAGTATACATTGTAGCATTTTCTTTCATGGAGTGTCGAGTGACACTTTTCTGGGTGAAATAAGTTACAGGAGAGGAAGTTGCACTCTCCTCTTGTCATGTGGGTGCGGCATTTTTTGGGATGGTCAAAGGTGCATGTATCACCTGTTTTACCAGATATACCATGCCTGCTGATACCCAAGGCATAGAATTTCAATAGATTGGAATTTTGTTTGCTAGGATTTTTTTGTGGCTGTGTTCCCTGCTTGTACGTTTTTTTTTTGTTTCCACTCTACCTCCCGTCCCAGTATGGACATCAGTGTTTCCACCAGGTTTTACTGGTAATGTGTCAACACTGTTCCCTGAGGCATCATCCCCTTCTGTTCCATCTCCAGCAGAAGAGCTGTTTTGTGTGGGTCATTCGGGTAATACTTATTTCATATCTGTATTTACACAGGAAGACAAAAATGAAATTCTAGAAATCAATAATTTTGCAAGTCAGGAGGAATTTAAACTAGATCCATTTCAGTAATTGTACGATCCGAGAAAGATGCCCCCGTATTGTGTAATCCCAGGCACCTGTGTTAATGTACGGGAGAAAAGAAGTGCAGAGTGTAGCTGAAGCTTTGATTGCGAATCAGATTTGGTCTTCACAAGTTATCACATGGACACTAATACTCCATATTTTTTTCAATAAAAATGGCAGAACTGGGATATATATCCGTGGCCTGGCCACGAGGGGGGAAAAGGGGGGGCGTTGCCCCCGGGGAAATTCCACTGGGAGACACCAGCTGGATTAAAACTAAAGAGGAACTATCTTTTATCAAAGAGGAACCAATATTCTAATTTTGAAGCCAGTCAGAATTTTAATTATCAAGCAGTCAGCGTCGAAAATCGAAAAGCAATTAGGTGAGGCACTCAGAAATTATCCCACGAAAATCAATATCTCAAATTTGCGAGAATGTTCTATAAAAAAATAAAGCCAAAATTAATCTAAACTTTCCTCGAATATTTACTAGTGTTTTAAGGTTAAGGTAAGTATGCATATAAGTAAACAATTACGATTTATAATTAAGTAAGATTTATTATATGAGTATTTTGTAGGTTTAAGGTGAGATAACCAGTAAAGTCCAACATTGGCATATTAAAACTTACACAACCTAAAGTCAAGGTAAAGTTTCCACCGAGGTAAACACATCAGCATTAAGAGTTTAAAGCCAACCAGAAGATGCATTCTCCAGGTATTACATATAATCCACCCAAATGTATACTTACACAACCCAAATCCAAGAAAATTTTCATCCAGTTCTTAAGATTTATTCTGTTGTCAATGGATGTATTCTAATCAACAGAAAGCACAAAACCAGGAGAGGTCATACAGCGCCTCTGAAACGTGATGCATTCAGATGTACTCAGTCCCAGGTTGCCTAGGGTTGGTAAACCAACCACTAATAAAATAACTTTATTTCAAGGTAATCTTTCACTAACATCAATTTACTAACATTACCAAATAAACTTTCTTCTTCTGGGGAATAAAAGAACCAAGAAATAAAATACATAAATCTATAAATTTAATCCCTTTGAAATGGATTAATCAAGTTCTTTAAATATACAAGTTTTTCATCAAGGACATCTGACTCCTTTGATAAGAAGTATATCAGTCTTATAAAATATTATAATTTAAATAAACATTATACAATTAGGACAAAACCAACTCGTTAATATGGACAATTATTTACAGACCAGATTTAAGTAATAATATATTCAAGAGAACCTCTTAAGTTCTTCTAAATGATAACCCAAACTAGTTGTCTTTTAAAGGAGATTCAATATTGCCCGTATAAGAGACTAAGTATAAATTCTCAGGCTTTTAAAGCACTAAGGAGTCTCTTTGTAACGTAGAGCGCAGGAGTTGTGTTCGCGGCCAAGGGCCTCAACCTACTGCCTTGCCACACTGACGGTAAACACTACATGAGGTCGGTCAGGTGACCAAGTAAGCCGGCAGCAAAACTAGAGCATGGTAATTAACCTTCTCATTCCCCTTCCCGACCATATGGGCGGACGTTGGTCTCTGCCTCCTGGTGGCGCCGAGACCCCTTTATTTTCACCAACATGGCGGCAGCTGGTGCTCACATCAACACTGTCTTGAAATAGTGGGGCGTGTTTCACCCGTCCTCAGTGGCTACAGTCTTACCTATGGTGTTGAAGGATATCTACAAGATCGACATAGGTGACCTATATGGTGTGGTCCTAAATGGACTAACCAGAGTATTTGTGAAATTATCGTCAACTCTTTAGTATGAAAGGTTGGTGACAAGTATCAAGATCAGTATATGCAATGAACTCAATTATGGAGGTGCGGTTGAGGGATGTCTAACGGTCCTATACGGGATAAGGGTGAGAAACACCATTTGAGGCGGATCCAGTAGATTTAATGGCAGTCTTCAAAGAACATGGGATTGTACATGCAGCGGGAAAAAGTGGGAAAGTGGCATAAGGGGCCCCTTCAAGGACTCATGGAGGATCTTATTCATTGAAGATGTCCATCAGGCGGTCCATACCGCCCTCGTAGTTATGCCTGAGTTCAGGACCCATGTTACGTAACATACATGGGTCAACAACAGGCTGTCGATGTGGAGCATTCGAACATGTGAGGTTTTCCAAAGAGGGCAGCAACGATTTGAGGAGGGTATGAATTGAACAAGCAAGACGGAAGGGGACGGAAACAACTATATTGGGGCAGGGCCATCAACAAGGTCATGGAGTGAGATAGTGGAGGGCAGCACAGGGACATATCAAACACTCCCTCCCAAAGGCTACAGTGGAGCAAGAAAATAGCAGAAGAGAAAAAAAGGGTACGGGGGGGGCCAGCCCCAATATGTCTTTGGGGGGGATTGGAGACCCTCATAGCCGAGCCTTGCGGAGAAGTTTGGGGGGAAAACAATGAACTGGGTTGAAAGGGAGGGATAGAACTGGGGTAAAGGGGGTTTGATGTGAGACGGTGTGGGAAAAAGCATGAGCAAGAAAGGGGAAAGGGATGGTAGTGTCGGGGGAACCCAAAAAAAAATTTGGTTTGCCTCATCAGATGGAGGGATGTATTAACGCCTGCGCAAAGAACATAAAAAAACCTTTTGTGGATGTGTAAAAAAGGGGAAAGGGGGGGTGCAATTTAAGGAAGGTGCCTGGGGGGGGAAAGGGGGTTTTCAACAGAGCAGAAGGCAGGGGGGGAAAAATGAAGTGACGCATACATCAAGGTCGAGAGGTAAACCTTCATTGTTTTTTTTCCCAAAGTATAACTATTAATGTAAATGGTATGAGGGCAGGGGTTTAAAAAGGGGGGTGGGGGGAGGTGACATTCCCCTGTTATGGTGTGCAAGTGGGTTTTTTGGGAACGTAATTTTAGGATTGGAAAGACTTATTTTGGGGAAAGGGTATGATGTATATGCTGGGTCTTCAGGGAAATTAAAGGGGGGGGGCGAGTAGTGAAAAAAGGGGTCAACCCTTTTTTATTTGATAGCATGGGAGAAGTGTGGGGGGGCTTATAGTGAAGGGTGGAGGGGGGGAAGGGGGTGGAGTCAGAGTATGTTTTGGGAGGGGTTTATATGCCAGAGGATTTTTCCCCAAAAGGGGCAAGGATGAATTTGTAAAAAGAATATTTGGTGTATGCCTTGGGGGGGATGCCAGGTGAAAAGGGTAGTGGGGGGATTGGAACTGCATCATTAGAAATAGAGATGTAGAACCTAGGGGAGCAGGATGTGTGTTGGGGGGGCTTAAGAGATGTATTAAATAGTGTGGGATTGAAGGACGTGATGGGGGGGGGAGAGGGGGGCACATACTTTTTAAGGGGGTTTTTCAGCCCCCTTGGATAGGATATATGGGTCAGATCTGGTAGTGGCTAAAAAGGGGGGCAAACGAAAAAGTAAGGGGTTTTTTACCATAGAGGTGTTCTAGTAGATGTAAAAAGGGAAGGGGGGGTTGGGGTGGTATAGGGGGGGCTGAAAATTAAAAAAGTGAAGTTGTTGGGTGGGGAGGCAAACAGGTAAGTTTTTTACAATAGCGGAAGGGGGGTTTTTGGGGGCAAAGGGGAAAAGGGGGGGTCGGGGGCGGGGAAAGTATAATGGGGTGGTGGGAAAAAAAAGGGAAAAGTGGGTCTAAAAGGGGGGTTTTTACAAGGGGGTTGGGGGGGGGGGGGGGTTGGTCGTTTGGGTTTCAAAATACATGAAACCTTAGATCTACGAGAAGAACGGACCCAATGCAGTGCAGGAGATAAGGCTGAGAGAGATACAGAATGAACGATTTAATGCTTGTCGATTGAAGGCGGGATGGATGATGATTATGGGGAGACAGGCCTTCAAAAAAAATTTTGACAAAATGAAGGAAAAGGAGGGGTGGTATACTGAATAGAAGTGGAGGAGACGGGGGAGTTTTTTTTGGGGCAAAAAATTTAAAGGGCGACTGAGGTGATGGGTGTCTTATTGGGGGGAAAAGGTTGGAGGTATTGGGGAAAGGGGTAGAAAAGGCCCTATCAGGGGAGGGGAAAAAAAAATTATGGAGGGGGAAAAAAAGCAAAAGGGGGGGGGGGAACAGTAAGTATGGAAGGTCCTATTAGTAGGAAGAGGTAAAGGGAGGTGGTGGATGGGTTAATGGGAAAGGCTCCAGGGATAGATGGAATAGTTAATGATTCTATAAAAGGGGGCATTGGAATGTATTGAGGGGGAAAAATTTTTTATGGCCCCCTTTAAAAATAATGAAGGAGGAGGGATGCTTAGGAACTTATCAATGCATGGGTGTGG